>JAOXNX010046287.1:0-13231 GCA_028566075.1 Solidago caesia | reverse complement strand
CCCCCCCCCCCCCCCCCTTTTTTTTTTTCCTCTCTCTCCCTTCATTCTCAATGGACCTACCCATAACTGAGTTGATTACGGAAAACTGAGACATGTAAAGACATTGCTGACTTTTGTACCCAGTGGCCTAAAACTTGAAGAGGTGACAGAGTTATTGAAATGATCCAGAACAACTATCCTATAATACTTTCATGACAAGGCATAGTTAGCAGCTGGAACTCCTAACACCATAAGATACAAGATAAAGAGGGGCCATTAGAGTTTAGCTAATTAAACATCTTTATGATCATGGAACTGCAATCCCATTTAAAATGAATGCAAAGAAAAACGGTACTTACGGAATATATCTATGTAATGTGTAAAACGGTGTCACCCTTATGTTCCCTTTCAAACCTACATCAATCTATGAGAGGCCTCTCTTACATATTGCTAGAATTTGTGGGTGTAACTCTGAATTTGATTCATGCAAATGGTCATTCCCTTGCGGGATCATAAGACGCTAATCCGGCGTTACTCAAACGATACGACTTGTATTGTCAATGAATTGTAACAAATATGCATGTCTTGAAAGTAGAGGTGGCAAAATGTACAGGCCGGGTCGTTTTGATGCATACATACATAAAATAAAATAAATATATACATATATATAAATAGTTGTGAGTTTTGCTTTATTGATTGAAACCTCTTCAAGGATAGAAGAAAATATGGTGAAACCAGTGGAAGAGTTGGCAGAATCAGCTCAGTTTAAGCAACCAAAAGATGAAACCTAACTGGGTTGTTCTTACTAGATTTGTTGTGCTAAAACGTTTTTGTATATAATTGTATGTATGTATAAAACTCTAGGCCCCCCACCATCACTAGTCGAGTCATTTTGAGTTTTTGACCACACAGATGATAACTCAAGGCTGTTTATAAGACCAAACTCGGATTTGGAAAACCAAATAGTAAAGCAATCTACACAAAATACAATAGCTGCATGCAGAAATAGGTTCACCTGGCAAACAACTTTCAAAACTAACATAACTCCATGACATGACCACAATCAAGTTCATTACAACACCTACACCATTGATCTGCAAAAGCTTGTTTTGACCTAGAACTGACGAGTTTCGTATTTCCCTCAAAAATGTAGCATCAATCAAGATTACAGGCAACAATGCTTCTGATACAAACCTAACTTCATCCATCATTTACGACAATGCTAAAAATAATAAATCTATATATATATAGGCAAAAGTGAATATAAGGTTGTTTCATACCTAAGCTTAGGTGTGGAACCCCTCACATACTATTTTTTTAAATATTTTTTGTATAATGAATAAATGATTGGGCCCCCATGTTTTTTATGTCTTAAAATATTAAGATGTGAGGGGTTCCATACCTAAGCTTAGGTATGGGACAGCCTTATATTCACCTCCCCCATATATATATATAATATATATATAATATATATATATATATAGTGAAGTGATCAAGCGAGAACCAAAAAACAAGGATGAGCTGTGAGAAACACTAAAAAATCATTTTTTTTTTTAAAACACCCATTTATTTATACTTTCACTTTTATTTCTTCTCCAAACTTTTCATCCTCTTTCTCTCTCACTTCAAGACTCACAAACTCCGATCACCACCATCTCCAAGGGCGGAGCCCATGCGGCTAAGGGCTACACCCGTATCTAACCACCACCATCTCTTGGATAGCCGCCCATCAAATCCAAATCATTCCCAAATGCGTTCAGCCTCCAACCCCTTTATAAATTCCTTAAAGTCTAAGACCGATAAGGACGAAGCCCCCTAAACGGGCTATGCCCGTTCGACTAAGGGCTACGACCGTACTGTCTCCATCCATTTTCAACACATAACACATAGGTAAAAAAAAATTTGAAAATTTTTTCTTTTTAAAATTTTTTTTGGAATGAGTTTTTTTTTTTTAAATCAAAAAAAAAATAATCAAAAAAAGAGTAAAAAAAATAAAATAAAAAACAATACCAAAAAGGGGAAAGAAGAAGGGGAGATAGTGGTTCTCACAGTTCTTACCTTTGTTTTGGTACTCACATTAACCATACCTTATATATATATATATATGTGTGTGTGTGTGTGTGTGTGTGTGTGTGTGTAGATTCGGGTTCCTATGAGAATTGTGTTAAAATGTGAAGTGTGTGAAGCCCTAATACACCGCTTATGTAACAACTGCCATTCGGGCCTACCTATTGTAGTGTCCTTATCGTATAATTCATATGTAAACATTTGTAAATCGTACAGCTGAGATTCATATTGTGTGAGAATCAAAGGATTATGGTTTTGTGAACGTATCTAATTGTCGAGAATCTTTATTTGTAAGGTGGCTGTATGTTCGTATAATATGTAATTGTCTATTAATAATGCCTATTTAAATGAAACGCGTTAAGGATTCGATAAGTGAACGTTACATCGCGAAAGGTTATCATGTGAATAGTCGTTAGAATCGTGTTCAAAGTTACAATGCATTGTGTCAATGAAATATTACATTGAGTCACGAGATGAGAGTTATAGCTAATCGAATCGTTATTCAGAGAAAATCCGGGAGAGTCGCGACAGTGCAAAGGGGCAACAAAACCCTTGCACTAGCCTTTTTCCACTTCATTTCTTCTCCTCTTTCTCTCTCTAAAATCTGTATTTGCTCTAACCTCTCTCTAGAACATACTTTCTCTCTAAAATCAGGATTCAAGCTAGGATTCAAGGAGTATTCGTCATCTGTTTCGTTGTTACTGATCATCATCCGGTAAGTATTCATACTTTCGTATAAAGTTCGGATTCCTAAGTATTCTTGCATCTAAACTAACTTTCTGATAAAACTAGTATGTAGATAGCTTGAATTACTATTGGATTAACTTAGAAAACACTTAGACAAGCCTTAGATTAGCTAGGAATCGTTTGTTAAGCATCGAAAGTCAAAGTTTTGCTTGAGAAATTGAAGAAGATGAGTTGCAGGTCGGGTTCGAGTGCGCTCGAGCTCGAGCTAGTCAGGAACTCGAGCTCGAGTTGAGCATGAGGTCGAGCTCGAGCTAGCCCAACTCAAGCTCGATTTGGAGTCTGGCTCGAGTTTAGTTGTTGTTGTTGTTCATTTGGTCAAGTTGGGGTTGTTTATGGTCGATTCAGAATGTGTAAACGTGAAGTAAAGGTCCAAAACTTTGTTCCAAAAGAAATTAGTCTAAAGTTTTACTTGGGTTGAGTTCCATCTCGAGTTGGGAACTCGAGTTCAGCTAGAAATCGACCCAAGAGCTCGAGTTCGAGCTCTGATGTTGTTTGGATTTGCGTTTGAGCTAAGTATTTGCAGTAAAATCATATGGAAATGGATATCTCATGTATAACAAGTTTGTATGTTCAATTTAATGCGAAGCTAGTATTTTGAAATTGAAGCTAGTCTCGTAAACTTCTTTGAGTATCGAAAATGAAACGTTTCAAGACTTTAAGATCGACTCAGAGCATAACTAGTTAAAACGATTCTAACCAGGATTAAACGCGTAATAAGAGAAGTTTAATGACATTATTAATAGCTTAAGGTGATAATTATATCAGGAACTAACTATCGATCGTTTTGTTTATCGTATTATGCGTATGATAGGACTCGGATCGCGAGGATGTTAAATCAGTTGTTCGTCCCGTGTTGAATGGTGAATCGAATCTGTACGTCTTTGTTGAGGACCGGTGAATCTAATCAGTAGGTCCCGTATGAACTGGTGAATCGAATCTGTACGTCCCGTGGTTAAATGGTGAATCCGATCTGTACGTCTTGTTGATGACTGGTGAATTTATATTGCAAGTCCCGTTGAGGACCGGTATTGTTATTATGATGTGTTTTGTATGGATTTATTGATTTGAGTTTACTTAAGTGTTCAATTTATATGTGATCAGTTGTGCTAATCTGTGTGTGCTACTTATTGTAAGTAATCTCCATAGCTCTCCTATGTTATACAATACTCTTGGTATGTCAGCATAAAATTGTTTTGATTTACTTAAACCTGCTAGCTCACCAGCTTATGCTGACAAACTCTAGTACACTTTTCAGGTAATCTAGTGAATCAAAGGAACCAAGCTTGAGGATTGGTAGATGCGGGACTGGAATCGAGGAAGTTGCGCATCTTTGTTAGCTAGGTTCAGGGATATTCGCATTTGTTAACGTTTCCTTGGTTAGACTTTGTCTTCGCAGGCCGAGTGCCTTGTGTGAACCCCATTTGAGGGTTTAATGTTGGTAATCACATACTAGTTTGCATGTAAACAATTGCGTTGTTGTGATTTGTATCGAATTCATGTTTGGATTTCACTTGAAGTGGTATTTCAATTAGTGAGGCTGTATGTAATTTCTATGTCGTGCTGTGCTTTATGTGGCATCCCATACTTCCGCCTTGTTGGGGTGTTATAGTATGGTATCAGAGCCGTGGTTATAGAGAATTAGGTGGTTTTTCCTAGACTATAACCTAAGCACCTCATTTGGCATGCATAATAGGAAATTATGTCTGCAATCTATGTGAACATTCTATATGTACTTTCGCATGTTTCCCTAAAGATTATATCCCCGTATTTGTACAACGGTAAGCTAGATGCTGGTAAAGTATGCTATAGAGTAATCCGAAATGTATCTGTGTGATCTTGTGTGTGAGTGGGTGTGTGAGTTAGTATCTACGTGATCTTGTGTGTGAGTGGGTGTGTGAGTTGGTATTTGTGTGATCCTGTGTGTTCAGTAAATCTGTGTGTGTGAGTGTGAGATTGTTGATTAAAGTATGATTATGTCGTATGTTATCTTTGCAAGGTGAAGTGATGGCAATAACATAGTATGACATGACGATACCATAGAAACATCTGATCAACGGTTCTACGATTACGCTATGCTATATGAAAGTTATTGGTATCACGGATTGCACATGCGTAGTTGGTATGGTAGGAAAACTGAAATATTCAAATGTGTTGGTAATGTAGTGGGTTAGCCGCTTGTACACCCTATATATAAGCATTACCAGGACATTGAAGATATTTCAAAACCAGATCCCGATATGCCCTTAATGCACGAGATGTGGTGGGTTAGCCGCTGGTACACCCTATATATAAGCATCGACGGTATCTTAAAGGTAGGAATCAGACCCGAACCATATTTAACTATAATTGTTTTATGTTTCTTTCGTTATAATAAAGTAATTAGTGTGAACTGATGAATGAGATGGTTTGTTAAGGTGAATTCGATAATTGTAAGATAGAGACCTCTGGGAATTCAATGATGCGTATATTAGAGATAGAAATTTGCGAGGGTAAATTTTATGAGTATCTTGGAGCTAATTTTCGGGTGAATATGTTTATTTTAGAATGGCTAGAACAAGAACGGCAGCAAATGTAGGTGGCCATGGTGGTGGCCGTAGAGGAGGCCGTGGTGGTAGCCGTAGGGGTGGCCGAGGTGCTGGTACTAAGGAACCTACTGATAACCAACCTCAAAATCCTGAGATGGCCACAATGATGGCTCAGATGATTTTTAATCTATTACCAACAATCGTGGCTCAAGTCACTGCTGCAATAGGAGGTACTGGTGGAGTCCACGGCAATGATGCTGGAGAACAGGTTGTGAACAATGAGGAATAGGGAAATATTAATGATGATCAAGTTAACACTATGAACGCCCAAGACGAGCAAGGGGATGTTGATGAAAACGTAGGGATTGCTGGAGATGGTGTTGTTGTTAGACCAAATCTTAGAAGGGCAAATGATGGGTACCGTCAGGGATGTACCTATAAGGATTTTAATAATCGTGGTCCGCCATAGTGTGATGGGAAGGGTGGAGCAACTGCATATGTTAAATGGATTGAAAGGATGGAAGCAGTGATATCTAGGAGCAACTGTACCTATGATCAGAGGATTAACTATGTCACGGGATCGCTTATTTGAGATGTACTCAATTGGTGGAATTCAGAGATTGAGACTAGAGGCAGGGATGCCGCACTGGATATGTCTTGGGGAGAATTTAAAGGGTTGTTCTATGCGAAGTATTGCACCTGCATACGAACTCCAGAAGCTGCAACTAGAATTTACTCGCCAACAGATGGAAGGAGCTGACTATGCTGGTTACATAGTCGGTTTCATGAGTTGGCAAGGGTGGTCCTTCATCTAGTGACCCCTGAGTCGAAGAAAATCGAGAAGTACATCTTTGGACAGACGTCTCAGGTCCGCGTATTGGTCTTGTCTCCTATGTCGACTACTCTTCAGGAATCTATCACCAGGACCGGTAGTGTGATAGAGGAACTGGTCCGCAGCGGGGTGTTGAGTAAGAATGTGAACAAGAGGAAGGATGTACCGGAGTCCAGTGGAAAGAAAGGGAGATTTGATAGAAAGAAACAGAACAAAGGGAAAACATTTGTTGCCGTAGAGCTTGAGAGGTAAGGATATACATGACTGCACCCACTGTGTGCGAGGTGCCAATTCCATCATCCAACTACTACAACATGCCGATTCTGTTCAATTGCAACCAAGCTGGGCATATGGTCAAAAATTGTAGGGTTTTCGGCCAACAGGTTGTTCCTCAAAATGTACCATCGCTCAATGTGAGGTACCCTCAAGGAAATCGAGGGGCTTGTTTCGAATGTGGCAGCAAGGTTCATTACAGGAATGCGTGTCCTCAGTGCGTTGGGCATTAGATACAAGTGGCAGTGCACCCGAATGAGCTTCAAATTATGGGTCCTAATCAGAATCGGGGAAATCAGGGCCAGGGCTAGGGTCAACAGGCTAGAGGAAGAACCTTTGCAATAAATGCGGCAAAGGCAAGGAATGATCCGAACGTGGTGGCAGGTACCTTTCTTTTGAACGATCAATTTGCCAATGTACTTTTTGATTCTGGCGCAGATTATAGTTTCATTTAGACTGATTTTATTCCTATGCTTAATGTAATGCCTAGCCCGATGTCTTTTTATATTAAAATTGAAATGGTTAATGGTGGACTAGTTAAGTTGAATCGCGTGGTACGTGACTGCACATTAGTGCTTAATGACTACCCATTTCTTATAGACTTAATTCCTTTCGATATGGTTAGCTTCAATGTTATAGTGGGAATGTATTAGATGTCTGCGGTTGACGCGGTGATTAAATGTAGTAATAAGGTGGTTCGGATACCTTTGCCTAATGGAGAAGTGTTAAGGATACAAGGTGAACTAGCAGATCCTTCGGAAGGAAAGGTTATGAGTGTTATAGTTAAGAAGATCGAACTGGGAAGTGTACCAGTGGTTCGTGACTTCCCAGATGTTTTTCCAGATGATTTATCGGGTTTACCCCCGTCACGACAGCTGGATTTTCATATTGATCTTGTCCCAGATGCAAAGCCAGTCAAGAAAGCTCCGTATAGATTAGCACCCTCAGAGATGCAAGAATTTGCGACTCAATTACAAGAACTTCTGGACAACGGTTTCATTCGCCCTAGTCAATCGCCTTGGGGAGCACTGATACTATTTGTAAAGAAGAAGGATGGGTCTTTTCGTATGTGTATAGATTATCGAGAATTGTGAACAAGCTGACGGTGAAGAATCGATACCCACTCCCCAGAATTGATGATCTGTTTGACCAATTGCAAAGTGCGCGGTATTTCTCAAAAATCGACTTACGATCAGGGTACCATCAACTGCGAGTACACGATGACGATATTCCAAACACGGCATTTAGATCGCGTTATGGGCATTTTCAATTTACAGTGATGCCCTTTGGGTTAACCAACGCACCGGCGGTATTTATAAATCTGATGAACCGCGTATGCACACCGTATCTGGATAAGTTTGTTATTGTATTTATCGATGATATCATAATTTATTCAAAGTCAAAGGAAGAGCATTCAGATCATTTGAGGAAGGTTCTTTAATTAATTTGAGCAGAGCAACTTTATGCGAAATTCTCTAAGTGCGAGTTTTGGCTGGAAAAGGTCCACTTCCTTGAGCACGTGGTGAACACGGATGGTATTCATGTGGACCCAAGTAAAATAGATACAGTGAAGAATTGGAGAAGGCCATAGACACCAACAAAGATTCGACAGTTTCTTGGGTTAGCCGGTTATCATAGAAGATTTATCGAGAACTTCTCAAGGATAGCACAACCTCTCACGTTGTTGACTCAGAAGGAAAGAAAATTTGAATGGGGCGAAAAGCAGGAAGAAGCATTTCAGATTCTGAAAGATAAATTGTGTAACGCACCGATATTGAGTTTCCCAGAAGGATCAGATGATTTGGTAGTCTACTGCGATGCTTCAGGTCAAGGTTTAGGGTAAGGTGATTGCCTTTGCATCGCAATAGCTTAAGGTGCACGAGAAGAATTATCCCACTTACGGCTTGAAGTTGGGCGTAGTGGTGTTTGCTTTGAAATGTTGGAGGCACTATCTGTATGAGACTAAGAGTATAATCTATATCGATCATAAAAGCTGTAGCACATTTTTTATCAGAGTGAGTTGAATATGAGACAGAGGAGATGGCTTGAATTATTCAGTGATTACGATTGTGAGACTCGCTATCATCTGGGCAAAGCTAATGTAGTTGCTCATTCCTTGAGTAGAAAGAAAAGATTTAAGCCACGACGAGCACGGGTTCTGTGTATGGCTGTGCAACATAACTTACGGGATGGGATTATAGAGGCACAGTCGGGAGCTATCTTGGCAGACAACTTCTTGGAAGAAGGATTACGAGGCTTAGAACAACAGTTTAAAAGAAAGGATGACGGTGGGTTATATTTTGTGGACAGGATTTGGGCTCCATTGTTCGGTGGTTTTCAGAAATTGTTAATGGATGAGGCACATAAGTCGAGATACCCCGTGCATCCAGGTTCAAATAAGATGTATTTTGATATAAGGGATTTGTACTGGTTACCAGGGATGAAGAAGGACATAGTTAAGTATGTCAGTGAATGTCTAACTTGTTTGTAAGTGAAAGTAGAGCAACAAAATCCCCCTGGTTTGTTAATGCCAGAATGGAAGTGGGAACGGATCACCATGGACTTCATTACAAAGTTTCCTAGAACAAGTAGTGGACATGATACTATTTCGGTGATCGTCGATCGGTTGACTAAGTCTGCACACTTTTTGGCTATTCGCGAGACCGACAAGTTTGATACTATGGCAAGATTGTATATCAAGGAAGTTGTGTCTAAGCATGGGGTTCCAGTCTCTATTATCTCAGACAGAGACAGTCGATTCACATCAGGATTTTGACAAGCATTTAGAAGGCGTTGGGCACACAACTCGATATGAGTACGACATTTCATCCTTAGACTGATGGTCAGAGTGAGCGTACGATTTAGACACTCAAAGATATGTTGCAAGCATGTATGTTAGATTTTGGTGGTAACTGGGATGTGCATTTTCCATTGATAGAGTTTTCGTATAATAATAGTTATGGAAGAAAGTGCCGGTCGCCTTTAGCTTGAGCAAAGATCGGTGAGAGTCAACTCATTGGGCCAGAAATAATTGTCGAGATAACAGAGAAAATAGTGCAGATCAAGGAACAACTAAAGTGGCGCGTGATCGACAAAAGAGTTATGCTGATGTAAGGCACAGACCCTTAGAGTTTAGCGTGGACGATTTTGTGTTATTTAAGGTTTCGCCGTGGAAAGGTATCGTAAGGTTTGTGAAGCGTGGGAAGCTAGGACAAAGATTCATTGGTCCGTTTGAGATAACAGAACGTATTGGTCAAGTGGCCTATCGATTGAAGCTTCCCCAAGAATTGAGTGGTGTACTCGACGTATTCCACGTATCAAATCTACGTAAGTGTTTGGTAGATCTGAAACATCATATACCAATGGATGAGATTGAAGTAGACGATCAGTTAAAGTTTGTAGAAAAGTTGGTCGAGATTTTGGACCGAGAAGTCGAGAAATTAAAGACAAAAAAGTACACTATTGTCAAGGTTCGGTGGCAGTCTAGACGTGGGCCTGAGTTCACGTGGGAACGAGAAGATGATATGCGATCTAAGTACCCCTATTTGTTCGAGGAACAACTAGTAAGCTGAATTTTGTGGACGAAATTCCTTTAAAGGGGGATGATGTAACAACTTATGTATATATATGTATGTATAGATTTGGGTTCCTATGCGAAGTGTGTTAAAATGTGAAGTGTGCGAAGTACTAATACACAGCTTATGTAACAACTGCCATTCGGGCCTACCTATTGTAGTGTACCTTATCGTATAACTCATATGTAAACGTTTGTAAATCGTACAGCTGAGATTCGTATTGTGTGAGAATCAAAGGATTATGGTTTTGTGAACGTATCTAATTGTCGAGAATCTTAATTTGTAAGGTGGCTGTGTGTTCGTATGATATCTAGTTGTCTATTAATAATGCCTATTTATTGAAACGCGTTAAGGATTCGATAAGTGAACATCGCGAAAGTTTATCATGTGAACAGTCGTTAGAATCGTAATACAAAGTTATAATGCATTGTGTCAACGAAATATTACATTGAGTTACGAAATGAGAGTTATAGCTAATCGAATCTTTATTCAGAGAAAAGTCGGGAAAGTCGCTAGAGTGCAAGGGGGCAACAAAACCCTTGCACTAGCCTTTTTCCACTTCATTTATTCTCCTCTTTCTCTCTCTAAAATGTATATTTGCTCTAGCCTCTCTCTAGAACATACTTTCTCTCTAAAACCGGGATTCAAGCTAGGATTCGAGTATTCGTCATCTGTTTCGTTGTTACTCATCATCATCTAGTAAGTGTTCATACTTTCGTATCAAGTTCGGATTCTTAAGTATTCTTGCATCTAAACTGACTTTCTGATAAAACTAGTATGTTGATAGCTTGAATAACTCTTGGATTAACTTAGAAAACACTTAGACAAGCCTTAGATTAGCTAGGAATCGTTTGTTAAGCATCAAAAGTCGAAGTTTTGCTTGAGAAATAGAAGAAGATGAGTTGTAGGTCGGGTTCGAGTGAGCTCGAGCTAGTCAGGAACTCGAGCTCGAGTTGGTGTGTGGCTCGAGTTCAGTTGTTGTTGTTCGTTTGGTCAACTTGTGGTTTTTTATGATCGATTCGGAATGCGTAAACATGAAGTAAAGGTCCAAAACTTAGTTCCACATGAAATTAGTCTAAAGTTTTACTTGGTTTGAGTTCCAACTCGAGTTGGGAACTCGAGTTCAGCTTGAACTCGAGCCAAGAGCTCGAGTTTGAGCTCTGATGTTGTCCGGTTTTATGTTTGAGCTAATAAGTACTTGTAGTATAATCGTATGGAAATGGATATCTCTTGTATAACAAGTGTTTAAACATAAAATGAGTCGAGATAACAAGTTTGTATGTTCAATTTAACGCGAAGCTAGTATTACGAAATTAAAGCTAGACTCGTAAACTGGTCTGAGTATCGAAAACGAAATGTTTCAAGACTTTAAGATCGACTCAAAGCATAACTAGTTAAGACGATTATAACAAGGATTAAATGCGTAATAAGAGAAGTCTAATGACATTATTAATAGACTAAGATTTTAGTTATATCAGGAACTAACTATTGATCATTTCGTTTATCGTATTATGTATATGATAGGACTCGGATCGCTAGGATGTTAAATCAGCTGTTCAGGGAGATTCTTATTACTTATCGACTAGCAGGTGAGTTTCGTAGCCCCGTTTTTCCATGTATTTCAGGGTTGGAAAGTGTACTCAAATCGTGTAGATAGTTTTCACTGTACAATATATGTTGTAATATAGTATTACTTTGGTAAGTGCCACACGAGGTGATCCCTCGGCACTTCTATAATATGTACGTCCCTTGTGGACTGGTGAATCGAATCTGTACGTCCTGTTGAGGACTGATGAATCTAATCTGTATGTCCCGTGTGGACTGGTGAATCGAATCTGTACGTCCCGTGGTGGACTGGTGAATCTAATATGTACGTCCCATGGTGGACTGGTGAATCTAATCTGTACGTCCTATTGAGGACTGGTGAATCTATATTGCAAGTCCCGTTGAGGACCGGTGTTGTTATTATGATGTGTTTTGTATGGATTTATTGATTTGAGTTTGCTTAAGTGTTCAATTTGTATGTGATCAGTTGTGCTAATATGTGTGTGCTGTTTACTGTAAGTAATCGTTATAGCTCTCCTATGTTGTACAATACTCTTGGTATATCGGAATAAAATTATTTTCATTTACTTAAACCTGCGAGCTCACCAGCTTTATGCTGACAAACTCTAGTACACTTTTCAGGTAATCCAATGAATCAAAGGAACCAAGCTTGACGATTGGTAGATGCAGGACTGGAATTGAGGGAGCTGCGCATCTTTTGTTAGCTAGATTCAGAGATATTCACATTTGTTAGTACTTCCTTGATTAGACTGTGCAGGTCGAGTGCCTTGCATGAACCCCATTTGAGAGTTTAATGTTGGTAATCACATACTAGTTTGCATGTAAACAATTGCATTGTTGTGATTTGTATCGAATTCATGTTTGGATTTCACTTGAAGTCGTATTTCATTTAGCGATGCTCTATGTAATTTCCATGTCGTGCTGTGTTTTATGTGGCATCTCATATTTTCGCCTTATTGGGGTGTTACAACTTAAATAATACTAACATGCAGTGTTGGTTGGAAAACATACATCTTTACCTATCGACACAGCATGTCAGTGTTAACTGAGATGTATGTATCTTAGTTACTAAGATGCATTATATCTTAATAACTAAGATGTATGTTAGTGTAACTAAAATGCATGTCAGTGGTAATTATTTACATGCATCTTAGTTACCATTAACTTGCATCTTAACTTCATCACTGCCATCCATGAGAGAGCCATGACAGTAAGGGCAACATCCGTACCGTATCATCCCTACCATCATATTTTGAGTTCGTGGCTAAGATATGTCATAAGTTATGTTCTTAGCACATTTTTCACTATTCAAGTCCGTCATTAATCCACCACAAGTAAAATCTGTAGAAAATCAATGCTAAGAGTTTAATAACCAAGGGGGGAGGGAGTACCCTCGGTTACCCCTTCGACACCGATCGGGCCCGGCGGTAACACCGCCACCGCGGTCCGGCGCCGAGAATTTTTGTTACTTTTTCGGTGAGATACACCGAAGGCTATGTTGAGAGGAGCGTGTGACGTGGACATTCAAACGGTTTATTTTTGAAAGTTTTAGCCGTTAGTAAAAAAAAAAAATTTACTTTTTTATTAACCTTTACTATAAAAACACTACATATTCACCATTTTCAAACCACAACTTCATTTTATTCACCATTTTCAAACCACAACTT
>JAOXNX010046190.1:0-13250 GCA_028566075.1 Solidago caesia | reverse complement strand
AAACGAAGCCGTTTAAGGCCTGAAAAGTCTGACGCGAACTTAGAATGTGCTGGGCGCGCACTTGCTTAAATCAGCCCCGTTTTTGGTCAAAAACACTCTAAAACGACCCGTTTAATGCTTAGAAATTGGCCCAAGTGATAGGTAAACATGTTCCCTAGAGTTTTAATGCGAAAAACGACCCGAAACACTTGATTTTCGAACTCAAAACGGCTGTCCAAAATGACTTACGGGTTTAGAACTTTTCTAACAAGTTTTTGCAAAATCAAAGGCATTTCTAAGTTAAATCGAGCGATTGATTGTATAAAACACTTACACGACAAGTTAAGATCGAGATTTGATCCAAAAACTTGAGAGAGAATCGTAGAGAGAGAAGTTAGAGAGAGAGTGTAGTCTTGCAAATGAAAGGAAAAGAAAGGAATGGTGGTTTTTATACCACTTGAATACTCTCGCGAGTAAAGCCGGTTTCTCTCGAAAAATGATTTGTTCTATAAAATCTTTCGACCCGTGACTCATAAAAACTTTTAGTCGACACCAAAGATTATATTTTTCAATTGCCTTCGCAACGACTATAAAGTTGATTATTTGATGTCCATAAAATAAAATAAATACATTTTATTTCAAAATAAATACATTTTATTTTAAAATGATTTGCATTTTAATTTGGCATTTTCGATGGACAACTAGTATTCCCTTTACGAACTCTCACGACCACATCACCACACGAATATGACCAAAAATTTAATCACATACGAACTCGCACTAAACTTCCGTCTAAACCTTCACTCGCGAATCCTTAGTCTCAACTGTTGCTACGAACATAATAAGTCATTCGACGACCGGAAATCATTGTTAGATCATATATAAGGCAACTTATCTAGCCATGTTATAAACGTCGGCAAACTAAGTCACGATCGTTCAGGATACTCAGGTGACGGTTGTCACACCTTGAAATATCCTTTAAAGTTTCAGAGAGATTTTCAAGGAACTTTTTTGTGTTTTTACATATACAAATATTATTTACACGTATAGAAAATGTTATAGATTATGTACATGATATTTTGTTTTATTTTCAATAATCTTTAGCTAATTAAATAATAAAAACTTATTCAAGTGAAGTTATTTCCAAGGAAATATCAAGGACTATCCATTTTGTTCCTAATCTATTGAAAATATGTTGGTATAACTTTTTTTTTTCCAAGGAATTATCAACAGGTTACGGGTTGTTGGTATTTCCTTATAAATTCCTCGCTAATCTGCAACTGAAGAGTTTGTAGCTGTTTGGTCAGTAATTCCTTGTTAATTTGCAAGAACACTGGTTCCTTGAAAAAACTTCCTTGGAAAATCTAGATTTTCTAGTAGTGCAGTTATATTTAACTAATTAAATTATTAAGTCTCATTTTGGGACTAACACGTATTGGAGGTGGTATAGCCCTATTTTTGATTAACTTTTGTGCTTATTCCATCGACATGTAAAGTTTTGTCCTATTTTTGGTTAACCTTATATTTTTGATCGGCAGGAGTTGATAATAGCATTGATACTAATACTATACGGGTGGAATGCATTTTAGACTTCAAAGCTTATACTCGAACCATTTTTAGAAATTACAGTTTAAAAGAAAAGCTTTACAAGGGTTTATTTCTTCCCGATTGTCTTATTTATGTTATTAGTATTCCTTATAGATTTATTGTTATTTTTTGTTAGCATTACTTATGTATAAGATATAATAATATGTGTCGTTAAAGAGGTGGTAAATACACGTTAACACATATATTGAATGTCAATAACATAGGAACTCAAGAAATTGTAGGAAAGTATTCTTGGTGACAATGGATACCAAGAAAGAGACCAAAAGGTCTGTTTGGCCTAAGTTGTGCACTACATTATCAAGCAAAGAGAAAGAAGACCTAATAAAATTTCACACAGTTGACTTGTAGGACATATATAAGGTTCCCTTGGTGCATATCCTATTGGGTGTTATGATAGTCTGTCTCTATTTTTTCTACCATAGTATTGCTTCACAATTGGCTAAGCAAAAAGAGTTTAACCTCAAGAACCCATCTTTTTATCAAGAATCTATATTGCAAATTATATTAAAGTCGAGATTTTATTTAACTTTCAATTTAGAATTTATCAAATTCAGGTCCGACAAAAATGCAACGAAAGTGAGATATTTATCATGCAAGCATGCAACGGAGGTTCCACGGGTGTATCACAACCCAACTCCAAAATTATTGCTAACCCAATGCTAAGAAGAAGAAAAACTAACAAAAGTATTTTTTTTTTGGGTAAAAGGGGTACCCCTGGTTCATAAATTATAAATCATCAAACAATAAAGTTCTGGCATCCTATCTGAATAATAGGATGACAATTACAACCAATGCAAATTAAAAAGCAATAGCCCATAATAGCCAATACCCTATCTAGACATTGAACACTACATAACAATGACTAGAAACCAGAAATTACAAGTTACAAACTAATGAAAAAGGGAGATCCCAAGATGTCAAAAACTGCTCCAACCTCTTTGATTTCTTGTACCGAAAAGTCATCAGCTTTAGGCGCACTGTATTAGTAATCTCGTGTATAAGCTGGTCCTTGGACCTCTTCCTTCGCTTGAATAGACGGCCATTCCTTTCCTGCCAAATGTTGTACACCGAAGCCCCTAATAGAAGTTTAATCGCTATTGAATGCATAGATCTCTTATGAGCAATAGGGTAAATTTCGGCTACTATATCTGCCCATAATGGAGATCGAGTAAGCATCCCTTGTTTCACTGCCATATAATTCCAAACCTGCGAAGCATAAGGTCGACACTCAAAAAATAAATGAGAGTGTGAGTCCGGCTGTGTTTCACAAAGGGGGCACACCACCGGACCATCAATTGTCAAACTTTGAGCATCCCATTGAGTTAACCGGTCCTGGGTTTTAAGCTTTTCCATGAATACCAACCAAAGTAAGAATGCATGCTTGGGTATATTGTGTGAAAACCACACCAGCGAAAACCATGGGACATCAGGAGCATGGCTGCGAAAATCATCAAAAACAGTAGACATTGAGAAGTCCCTATCCACCCCATTCCTATCACGCCAAACAACTTTATCCGGATGAGAATTCAACGTAGGACAAACTGCATTAGGAAAAATACCATTCCATTCTTGAGGCCATACCCAATTCCCTTCAGACACCAGATTAGAAACCGTAGCATTATGTTGAAACCCGGCTTGAGTGATTGTTCTATATGATAGAGAATTGAACAACGGACTAAACTGAGACCAGTTTGCAAACCAAGCAGAAATGTTTTCCCCATTGCCCACCAGGTGCCAAATATGGTTGCGAATCAATGGTCTTAGCTGCAATATCTTCCTCCAACTCCAAGTGCAATTACCGCCATCACTAATTTCCCACAAGCTTTTACCTCGAAGTTTATACATGTGAATCCATCGAACCCACAGTGATTCCTTTAGCGTGATTAAATTCCAAACATGTGAAGTGATGAGAGCCGAGTTAAAGACATCAAGCTTACGTATCCCAAGCCCACCTTCACACTTTGGAAGACATACAACATCCCACGACACCTTTGCCCTCCCTTTTTTTAAAACCCCTTGACTCCACAAAAACCCTCTAATAATTTGTTCAATATCAAGGAGAACACGATTAGGCATGACAAAAACAGAGGACCAGTAGATAATGCAAGGAGGAGAGCACTGAATTTACCAATTGGTGCCTACCCGCATAGGAGAGAAACTTGTTCTTCCAATCTGACACCCGCCTTTTGACCTTGTCAATCAGTACCTTGCAATCTTTTAAATACAATCTTGACGAGATCAGTGGAACACCAAGATACTTAACAGGGAGAACTCCTTCTTCGAATGGGAGAACATGCAAAATTGCAAGCTTTTCATGATTCAACACGTTGCAAAAAAAAGCCGTACTTTTAGGAATACTAGGGGTTAAACCAGAAGCATTTTTGAATTCCTCAAGAGAGTCCATGATGACTTGAGCCGAACCTGCATCACCATGAGCAAACAAAAACAAATCGTCCGCAAAGCATAGATTAACCAAATTCAAGTCGGCACAATGATGGTGAAACCGGAATAAATCAGACTCCTCCACTCGCCTGTGCAAAATCTGAGTCAAAATCTCCATCACTAAAGTAAACAAGTAGGGAGATAGAGGATCTCCCTGCCTAAGCCCACGCTTACCAACGAAAAAGCCATGCATTGAACCGTTTATAGATATTGAAAAGGAAATAGTCGTCACACACTCCATTATCCACTTAACCATAGTAGGATGAAAACCACAGCCATACAGAATTTTCCGCAAAAAACCCCAATCCACTGTGTCGTAAGCCTTCTGAATATCCACCTTAAAAGCACATCGAGCTGGGCCTCTATCCAAGTGGTAATTGTGCATCAGCTCTTGAGATAAAAGAATATTATCCGAAATTCTTCTACCCGGAATAAACGCGGATTGATTATCACTTACCAGATCAACAAGGGAGTCTTTAATCGAGTTTGCAATGATCTTAGTAATACATTTTAGAACAACATTACAAAGCGAAATAGGACGGAAATCAGTTACTCTAGTTGGCGACTTTACCTTAGGAACAAGAGCTATAGTAGTATGATTTAATTCTTTAAGGAGTTTACCACTCCTGAAGAATTCTTTCACAGCATTCGTAACATCCATCCCTATTATGTCCCAAGCACCTTTGAAAAAAGCCGCTGAATACCCATCCGGTCCCGGGGATTTGTCATCACCCATAGAAAAGATTGCATCTTTAACTTCCTTATCATCAATACCACGAATCATATGGTCAGCCACATTAGAAGATAAACGATTAGGAAACAATGAATCCAAATTCAATTCTGTAGTCATTCCAGCACGGCCAAGTAACAATTCATAGTGTCCCACAAATTCCGCAACAAGATTATCTCCATCAACATAATTGCCATTCGAACCAATAATTGCATCAATACGACTTCGAGTCACACGTCCTTTGACAACTTTATGGAAATATGCTGAATTAGAATCTCCCACTTTGAGCCACTCCACTTTAGCCTTTTGTTTAAGAAACCGTTCTTCCATAAGAATAGCATCATTAAACGCAATACTTTATAGTTTTGAAGACTTTACGTTCTACGGAATTATTTTGTTTTGGTGCATATCAAGCGTTTGAAGACTTTACATTCTACCCGAATGTTATTTTAATTTCTTATTTAAAACTCTTGGATGGATATGAAGAATGTTCCGAACTTGGAATTCTGATTTCTTAGTTTGTTGTTTTCATTCATTTTATCTTCGTCTTCATTTATTATATATTCTATCTTTGGGTGGTGGTTGTAATTGTTAAACGATCAAGATTTATGGTGAGTTATCTTTATGCTCAAGTTCTGTCACCTCCAAAGCTAGGTGGATTTTAGGCTATTAAGAACATTAAAACGGGAGGATAAACAAAAATACAAAGTAGGTTTCCTATATTTATTATTAAGATAAGCATTTATAAGTTTACTGTCATACTTTCTTATAAAATATTGTTTAGTATCATTTATCCGTCCAACGGACGGGTATCACCTAGTATATAGTAAAAAGTTAAAATGAGAACCAAAAAAATGTTAAGAACCATGAGAACTTTTGTTTCATTAATATATATAGGGATATTATTGTAATTTTATAATACTAATTTAAATAATTAACAATTTAAATAAATAAATCCCCATGATTCTTCCAATCATTTAATTTCATGATTAATTTAAATAACTAACAATTTAAATCATTAACAATTTAAAAACAAGATTCTGGGAATATATCTAAGTAAGAGATGAAGCACTGTACGTATTATTTTTAATTTTTAGAAGTGTGTAGTTTTTGTTCAACTTGTTCACATTGTAACAAGAATTTATACTCAGTTTATTTGTTTTATACGTTTTATCAAATTCAACCATGTCTCGTAATTAATAGCATGACCAAGGTAAATGTTTTTTACGTTATATTAGATAATTCATGATCCTTGTATGGAAAAATATTAAATTGTTTTATTATAAGAACAATTTTTTTATATATAGTTTTTACTATTTTTAAGCTTTTATGTTTCACGCGTTCATATGTTAAAAAATATGATCACACGTGCACAAGTTAACAAATGTAATATTTTCTTCATATTTTCACATATTAATGGATATAGACACTTGTGAATGGACTATTCACATGTGCATAAACATGAAATCTTTTTTTTTTTAAATGAACACTTTGCTTAAAAAAAATATACACTTGTAAATAGAGTTATTCACATGTGAACAGAATTCATATATGATTGTTTTATATGCACTTGTGAACTTTATTAAAAATATATATATATACACATGTGAATAGGGTCATTCACATGTGTACTAGCCAAAAAATATATATAATCTTTTCTTCATATTTGTATATGATTGTTTTCATATACATTTTTGAACTTTGTTAAGAAAATATATACACTTGTGAATAAGGTTATTCACATGTGTACCACCCAAAGGGTTTAAGGTTTTCAAAATTTTTATATTTTTTAATTCACATGTTCACAAATTAGATATGATCACACATTCATAATCCTATATTATCAAAATATTAACGAATTAATAAAATTAAAACAATTTCATATAACTTTGATGATCAAATAAGGAATAAAAATACACAATTAGTATACAATTTGAGTTGCATTAAATATCCACTTGACTATAAAAATAAAAAACAAAATAATAATAAAAAAACTAGCTACTATTATTATTGTTAAATATCCACTTATGAACTACACGATTTAAAAAAAAAAAACAAAAAACATAATATAATGCTAAGTTCAAAAATTAAGTGATCCATGATTTTCTCATGGACGGTTTTTTGTTTTTTTAGTTTTCTAGTTTCCTATTATGCCCCTCCTTTAATAATAATTGATTTGTTAATTAATTTCTATTCAAAATAATTACATAAATGCCATCATCTATTAATAACCATTGATCACTTTCATCTAATGGATATGAATAGTTCTCATGGTTCTCGACAATTATTTAGTTCTCATAATAACTCAACTCTGTGATAAGTAAGTGTGTTTATCAGTACACCGCTACATTTAGAAAATAATACATTCTCTACCAAGTTTTTCTATGTAAACGTCTCTTTTAATTTGTCACCACGTTAATATAGTTTTTGTACATATGGAAGAAACAAAAGGAAAGTGAAAGAGAGAAAACCCGTTTGGCATTTGGGAGATATACGTTGTGTTTAAATTTATGTACGTACAAGAGCGTGGTTAAAATTTTATTAACGGTCCTCGATTGAAAAGTTTAAATTTAATCAAGAAAGTTCCAAAACGGCTATAGTGAATTCAATCTTTCTTCTCATTATAAGAGGTACAACACGGTTATCGATCACCTTGATAAGTAGACCTTCTTATAACATCTATCATCATCACCATACTGCCAACCCAAAAGGCCAATTGTTTACTTTTACACTGCAACTTTTCAATCTTTGTCATCAATCTTTTTCCTTCTCTCCCTCCATATATCAATTAAATAATAATAATCTTGAAAAGATCGAAAGAAAGAAACTACGTACAATGATTATCTACATTGTCAACCTGAATAGCGGTAAATCAATGCCGCTTGGCGTTGAAAAAAGTGAGAAGATATGTGAGGTGAAACGAAGGATTGGCGTTCCGCTCAAACGCCAGATCCTCACCAGCGTTAATGGCGAGACGCTAGATAATGACGACCGTACCCTTAAAGACTACAATATTAATAATAAATCTCAAGTCTTTCTTGATATAGAACCATACCTAGAGGTTTTTGTGAAGTATGATAATGGACGCCGGTTTTATCTCTATGTTCAAGAGTCAGATACGATCAGTGTGGTTAAGGGCAGAATGAGAGATGACACAGATCTGAATCCATTCGAAATACGATTGTCTTATGCCGGCGAACTTCTTGATAATCGCGACCGTACACTTTCAGAGTTCTATATTCATAATGGGTCGACATTTGATATTTGGCCTGACGATCTTTATAGGAGAAACGTTTTTGTTGAATCATGTTTCACGGGAGAAGAATACCCCATTATGATCAAAGGGACAGATACATTGAGAGTCATTCAATCAAAGTTTACCGACATGGAAGAGATTCCTAAAGAAAACCAACACTATTTTTACATGGGCCAAAGATTGCTTAATGGCTTTAGTCTAATCGATCAATTCAACCTTCAAGATCAAGCAACCATCCTCCAAGTCAAGGACCCCTCATTGATCGAGTTTGCTGAGATTTATGTCTTTGATTATGATTCGGGGAAAGAACACACGTTCGAAATTGTGCTGGGTTTAGAAACGGTTAAAGATTTGAAAGAAAAAATCGAATACAAGCTGGACATTCCTCAATACCAACAAAAGTTGTATCTACCCCTAAAGCAACTGGACAATCCATTGGCTAAACTCTCAGATTATGGTATTCATCATGAGACAACCATATTCATGGTTTTTTCATCGATGAAAATTTATGTCGAGACTCCCGAAGAAGAGGTGTATACACTTGGTGTTGAGAGAGGAGATACAATTTTGGCCGTAAAGTCCAAGATCGAGGATCAAGAAAGCATCCCGGAGGAACATCAAGTCTTGATGTTTTTCGGTGAATGTCTTGACGACAACCGAACTCTTGAAAGCTATGATATTGGGTGGGGCTATACGTTAACTGTTAAAGTTTACATTGCCTACCAAGAATAAGTCTTACCCACTAGATGCACGTGAGAAATAGTTTATTTATTTATGCTTTGCTTTATTAAGTATTTACTTATTCAAATAGGTGGCAACAGCTAATAGAAGCAGTAAAAGTTAGTTCCAGATTTTTCAAATAGGTGGCAACAGCTAATAGAAGTAGTAAAAGTTAGTTCCAGATTTTTCTCCTTTATTCCTGGTCAAACAAGTGAACGTTAAGCACTTTGAGTCTATAAATAGTAGCATGTAATTCAGCTTTATTCATTCACAAATAATAAGAAATAGTTCCAAGCAGTTTATGAGTTTATATTTCCTCTATATTATCTTTTCCATTATTTTATCCTGTTTGGTCATAATTTCACAAGTGGTATCAGAGCCACGATGAGCGATTCTCAGTTAGTTGGCGGTGTGAAGAAACTCAACCAGCATAATTACAACACCTGGGCCACCTGTATGTCGTCGTATCTGCAGGGGCAAGATCTGTGGGAGGTGGTAAATGGGTCTGAGACAACACAACCGGAAGAAGACGCTCAAGTGCGAAAGTGGAAGATCAAGGTTGGAAAGGCGATTTTTGTTTTGAAGACAACTGTAGAGGAAGAGATAATCGAGCATAAACGTGATTGTTCGAATCCAAAAGAAGCTTGGGATGTTCTTGCTGTTCTGTTCTCTAAAAAGAATGATACGAAGTTGCAGCTTTTAGAGAACGAGTTGATGTCTGTGAATCAGCAAGACATGTCCATCGCTCAATACTTTCACAAGGTGAAAGCCTTGTGTAGAGAGATAGGAGAATTCGACCCTGAAGCCAAGATTGGTGACCCGTGTATGAAACGAATCATAATACACGGTTTGAAGGCCGAGTTTCGATCCTTTGTAGCTGCAATCCAGGGTTGGCCTAAACAACCAACTCTGACTGAATTCGAGAATTTGCTAGTCAGTCGAGAAGCATTAGCAAAACAGATGGGGAACCTAAGTGTAAGTGCTCCAAAACAAGATGAAGAAGCATTGTACGCTGAACGAACGAGAGGTAAATACAAGCAGGGTAGGAACTTTCGTGGAGCAAAGCGACAACAAGAGAAAAGCCGAAGTCATGACTACAGTGAAAAGAAGACTGGTGAATCTGACAAAGGAGAGTCTTCTGGCGAACGGAAACCGTTTCGGAATAGCAAGAAATTTCAGTTTAATTGTTATAATTGTGGCAAAAAGGGGCACCTTGCAAAGCACTGTAAGTCAAAACGAAATGAAGAGAGCAATGCTGCAACAACAATGGATGAAGAAGGCTGGGATGCAGAGGCATATGTCGCCCAAACAGAAGAGGCGTTTGCACTCACAGCCACCACCGAGTGTCAAGAAAATAAATTGGATGGCTGGATTGTTGATTCAGGATGTTCGAATCATATGACCGGTGATAAGAGAAAGTTGATCAATCCAAAGAAGTATGGAGGGAGTCGAGTTATGGTTCTCGCAGACAACTCGAGACACTCAATTGACTCTATAGGTGATGTGAAGTTTCCTGCAAGAGAACAGATTCAAGGTTTAACCCTAGATGACGTCTATCATGTTGCAGGGATGAAGAAAAATCTGCTCTCGGTTCCTCAAATAACGGAATCTGATCACTATGTATTGTTTGGCCCGAAAGATGTCAAGATTTATAAAGAATTTCACACATCATCCACACCAATCTTCCAAGGGCGTAAAACTGAAACGGTGTATGTGTTGAATGCTGAGTCGGCATATATTGAGAAGACGAAGGGGAACCAAAGCGTTGATCTGTGGCATCAAAGGCTGGGCCATGTGGGCTGGACAAGTTGGGGTTGATGTGTGATCGTGGCTTAGTAGGTGGACTCCCAAAAGTCAAAGTTAATAAAGATCTAGTATGCTCTGGATGTCAATTTGGTAAAGCAAAGCAACTCCCGTTTCCACAGAAATCTGGATTCAAATCGAAAGAAAGCCTTGAGCTGGTGCACTCTGATGTCTTTGGTCCAGTGAAGCAATCATCTGTACAAGGTCAGCGATACATGGTAACATTCATTGATGATTGTTCAAGATATGTTTGGGTGTATTTCATGAAAGAGAAATCGCAAGTCTTTGAGAAGTTCAGAGAGTTTGAAGTCGACGCAGAGATGCTAACAGGGAAGACTGTTCGTTGCTTAAGGTCTGATAACGGGGGAGAATACCTCGCTTCCAACTTCAGCAATTATTTGAAGGAGAAAAGAATTCGGAGACAGTTAACTTGCGCAAATACTCCTCAGCAAAATGGAGTATCCGAGCGGAAAAACAGACATTTGGGTGAAATCACAAGAAGCCTAATTCACGGGAAGAAGCTGCCAGGAAGATTTTGGGCAGAGGCGATGCTCACTGCAGCCTTTATTATCAACCGTATTCCATCTCAAGGTATGAATTATATTTCTCCATTTGAAAAGTTAACGGGAGTGAAACCAAATGTAAGTTATTTTAAGGTGTTTGGTTGCGTATGTTATGTATTCATACCAAGTCATTTACGTCATAAGATGGAGAAGCGTGCGGTTAGATGTATTTTTGTTGGGTATGATTCTGAGAAGAAAGGTTGGCGTTGTTGTGAACCGAGCACTGGTCAAATACACACTTCAAGACACGTAATTTTCGATGAAAATTCGTCTTAGTGGTCAGAAAATAGTCAAACTCTACCTGATTCACAGCAGCTTAAAGAAGAGCTTGAATCTGCTAAAGTGAATCTGACTATTGGGAATTCCGATGACACGGAAACAGACCTGGTAGAACCCAACAGTTCAGAAATTGGAGTAAGCAGTGTTGAATGCAGCAGCCAGCCAGAAACCTTACCTAGACGGTCTGAACGGGTAAGAAAACCAAATCCCAGATATGCAAATGCCAACGTTGCAATTGTGGAAAGCAGGTTCATTGAACCTGATTCATTTGAAGATGCCATGAACCAAAAAGAATGGAAAGTAGCAATGCAGGAAGAAATGTCAGCACTCCAAAGAAATCAAACATGGGAATTGGTGCCTCAACCTACAGATGTGAATTTGGTATCTTGCAAATGGGTTTACAAGTTGAAGAGACGAGCTGATGGATCGGTGGATCGATTTAAAGCCCGGTTAGTTGCCCGGGGTTTTTCTCAGCAGTATGGCTTGGATTATGAAGACACATTCAGTCCCGTGGCAAAGCTAACTACTATTCGGGTGCTACTTGCAGTTGCAACAGCTAAGAAATGGTGACTGTGGCAAATGGACGTAAACAATGCGTTCTTGTACAGGGATCTCGATCATGTCATTTATATGACTCAACCGTCGGGGTTTGAAAGTAAAGATCATCCGGAGTACGTGTGCAAATTAAAGAAGGCGATTTATGGCCTAAAGCAATCACCGCGAGCCTGGTTTGGTAAAATGGGTGAGTTTCTTGAACAAAATGGTTTTCACATGACAAACTCCGATACAAGTCTCTTTGTAAAACAGATTGATGGTCGAAGTGTTATGGTTCTTGTTTACGTGGACGATCTCATCATAGCAGGGGACCATGAAGAAGAAATTGATCAACTCAAGGCAAATCTCTGTGTTCGATTTAAAATGAAAGATATTGGGCTGTTGAGCCATTTCTTAGGTTTGGAAGTGAAGTATGCAGGTGATTCTATCATTCTGCACCAAACTAAATATGCGAGTGAAGTACTATGCAGATTCGAGATGACTGATTGTAAGCCATCACAAACACCCATGGATCCTAATGTAAAAATTCGAGCTGAAGAAGGCAGGGAACTAGAAGATCCATCGGTGTATAGAAAGATAGTGGAAGTCTTATTTATCTTACACTAACCCGACCCGACATTTCATTTTCGGTTGGTGTATTGAGTAGATATATGCAACACCCCAGGAAACCTCACCTTGTAGCAGTTCGGAGAATTCTGAAGTATGTCAAAGCAACGGTGAACCATGGGATAATGTTCAAGAGGGAGAATGATCCGAAACTTTTTGGCTACTGTGACTCGGTCTATGCAGGCGATCTTGATGCTAGAAGGTGTACTACGAGGTACGTGTTCATGTACGGATCAGGTGCTATCTCTTGGTGCAGTAAACGACAACCGACTGTCTCGCTATCCACTACAGAAGCAGAATACAGAGCTGCTGCGATGGCAGCTCAGGAGTGTACGTGGTTAGTTCGGTTACTTGAAGAGATGAATCAGAAAGTAGACTACCAAGTTCAGCTTATGTGTGACAATGTTTCCGCTATTAAGCTTGCTAACAACCCGGTGTTTCATGCTCGTACCAAGCATATAGAGATTCACTACCACTTTATCCGTGAGAAGGTACTGAAAGAAGAGATTGAAATGGTGCAAGTCAATACTAAGGAACAAGTTGCAGATTTGCTTACAAAGAGTCTGCCGAATACAAAGCTAATGGAGTTTTCTAAAGAAATGGGAATAATCTAAGTAGGCAATGAGAGGGAGTGTTAAAGTTTACATTGCCTACCAAGAATAAGTCTTACCCACTAGATGCACGTGAGAAATAGTTTATTTATTTATGC
>JAOXNX010046117.1:0-13269 GCA_028566075.1 Solidago caesia | reverse complement strand
GGCTGCTTCCATTTTTCTACCTAAATGGTAGAAAAGGCCCTCCAACCTTTGCATGGGATGAGGATCGAACCCATAACCCCTGTCTCCAGAGGCCAGGGAGTTTACTATTGATCCAACCATGCTTGGTTTGGAAATTTATATTACAGTTAAATATAATTAATAAACCTTATTTTTCCTTCTCTCTCATCTTCTCACTTTTCTATTCATATATCTTTTCTTCCCCTCTGTTGTTTTTTTAACCCCTCTAAGTTAAACTTTTTGTTTACAATAAATAGACGTAGATAACACATTACAATAATTTTTTTCATAATAAAAAGGTTTGGGGTGTCAAAGGCACTAGCTTTTAGTTATAAAGATCTAACCATAGAGCTTATTAAATACTTCCATATCCAAGTCAGCCTAGCTGATATGAGATTTTTTTAGTTTTAAAATTTATAAAATGTCGTATAAGAAAATACTTTCTCTACGGTAAAACTCATTTACAGGCAATGGACCCGTTCGTTTGTAATATACTAGACAGGTAGGTCCAGGATCGTTCGCAGGGACGTTTGCAACAGTAAAATAGACAAATGTGTAATTTTAAAGCGGTTGGGGGTTGTCACGATTTAATTAAACTAAAAACAAAAATTAAAATCCCCAGCCGCTAGTCTGCGAGAAGTTTGATGGAATCTGGTATTACCGGGGCAATGTTTGTCCCCGGTTGAAAATCGAGTAAAGTAGAATTTGAAAAACAGTAATAATAAAAGATACTTGTTTGGAATCTGATCACATGTAGACATAAAGTGACTATTTAATTTGTATGATTGTTAGACAATTTTTTCACGACCGGAGGTAGTTCTCATCAACAACTGGCCAAAATAGTAGAGATTAGCTCTCGCCTATTCTCTACCCATTAACCAGGATTCTAGTTACATTCACCCAATTAAGATTAAGCGCAAGTATGTAAATATGATTTAACCTTTTTATATACAAGGATTCTAGCTACATTCATCTACTTATAAATTCTATGGTCAAGGATTCGCTCTCGGTTCACCAAGCCTATAAAACATTGTTAAGTGTCAAAATAAAACTAGTTTTAATTATATTAATTATGTACTCACTTGCTAGAATAGAGTAACCGTTTACAATTAATCATAGACCAAAAAATTGTTTTCCACCAAAGATCTGTTAAATTCTAGTAACTGATTATAGACCGATCAATAAAAAAATAAGCTAACAGACAATTGATATAAAATTAAATATAATATTAAAAACAAGATAATAATGGATCTGCGGTTAAACATACAAACAATCCAACAATTCATAATAAATAGCAATAAAAAGAGTCTACGTGATCACATCATCCAAACAATCATAACAAACTAGCCAAAAGTCTGTAAAATAAAAAGACATATTATACCAACAATGAAAAGTAAAGATAGATGATAGTCCAACAATCTCCGAGTGGAAGATATTAAGATCGAGAGGCGTTTGGAAGACCAAAATATCTTTGAAAGCTGTTGAAATTCGTCCCTAGAAGTGTGGTGGTCAACTGGCTAGGTTATGTTCGGTCTCCGTTAGGTCTGAGAGCTTTAAATTCTATTTGTAGTTGAAACTTCGGATTGTTTCACATGAGCGGTGCTCGTGTGTATGTGAGCAGCGCTCACATGCCCTGAAGCTCCGTTCTTCGCGTTCTTACATGAAATAGAGACATTCTTCCTTTCCACCTACTTAAATCATTCTTGTCAAACAATGGGGGTCTGTTGGAAGAACCATTGTCATGATAAGTTTTTAACGACATGTTATCAGATTTCAAACATCAAGGATATAGTTAAGTATGTCACTCAACCTCCGTTCTGATACCACTTGTTGATCCCAAAGGAAAAACAAGACAGGATAAACTAAATTATCCAAAGATAATATGTCTTAGTTGTAGAGGAAAGAGGGGGGGGGGGGGGGTTTGAATACAACTTATCACCTTTTTAAACAAAATTAAACAACTTTTTAAACTTCAATTTCTTTTTAATTGTCGAAAATAACATAATATAACAAACTTATAACAAAGATTTAAATAGTTTAAGCAAGATATAATCAATGAAATAGTAACAAATGCATAACCAAAACAAGAACAAAAAGATGTAATTTTCAACGCATTCTTTAACTTATTGTGGAACCGAAACGCCTATGGTATCAAACTATTTGGCTGAACTACAAGTTACACTTCTGTTATCCAATCCTTACAAAATACTAGCTTAAGCTGACTATTTGAACCATGACAAGGCCTAAGCTGATTTTTCTTACAGAGAGAAATGTTGTGAAGGAAATAGACTTCTTGTTGTTGCACACCTCACATGAAACATCAAGTGAGATATTTATAGGTAGATATCTCACTCAGATGTCGTCCATTGCTCGCTACGTGTCTTCATCTTGATGAATCTCTCAAAAGGCGTATTCTGATAGTGACTGCTTGTACTACTAGTCCCCTACCATCTTCCATGATCATCTTCTAGCCAATAGGACAAACACAAACCTGGAGATACTGCACTACTCCTATCTTGTCTTTATCTTATTCTTTCCTCTTCAAAGGTAGTGTGGATAAGACCGCTTAGAACATTTGTAAGATTTTAAGTGTCTGGATGTTCTTCCAAGCTGATTTCAGGTCCAAGCTGACTTATACCCAACTTGATCTTCTATCTTTGACCTTCATTTTTGACTTAGAGCCAAATGCTATGATCCATGTTGATACAACTTGAAGAACCACTTCTTAAACTTATTACAATACATAACAGTTAAGTGCTTAAGCTGACTCAGCTTGGACAGACCTAAGCTGACTCAGCCTAGAAACCAAATACTTAAGTATTTCAACAAGTGTTTGTCATCAACAAATCTAATCTACTACATTGGGACTCAATAACATGTATTATACTTCTCAAAATGAAAACAAAAAAATAATTTACTTAATTTTTTTCATTACCCGTTTAAATAACTTACTGATCACACTTTTTTATTTTAGATATAACAAATAACCAATCATCTTAAACCGTTTTTATGATTTTTACAATGCATAATATGATCTAGCTGACAATACTGATTGAGCACCAAATCGCATTCACGCTTTATGGCTTAGGTTATAGGCGATTGTTGTTTATGAGTTTTATTGGCGATTCCTCGAAGGTAAGGAACTCATTTTACGCCAAGAGTATTAAAGAGATGGTGGTGTTTTTCGGCTATAGTGATGATGATCATGATGCCGAGTTAAGGGATTTGTGATCCCTTTTTATAGGCAATCCTATTTAAGGATAGATCCTATATTTTCTTAAGCATATCTTGTTAAAGATTTAACTTGATTGAGTTGCCTAAGATAAGATATGTATACCGATTACGTCTCCTTTATTCGCGGGATATATATCTCGGTATTTTTGGAAAAGGATTTATTATCCTTTTACCAATAGCAAGTCTCCGTTAGTAAGCTTTGTATATGAATATCTTCGTATGCACGGAGGGGTATATCATCAAGCCCCCCAGTCTAAGATTACGAGCTGCGAGGGTCGTGATATTAGACTCTAAAGAAAAATAGTGATATCGCAGAGGGGCAGTTTCGCCATTTACCCATTGTTGTTTAAAAAGATCAAGAAAGGGATAAAAAGTGAAAATGTGAAAAGGAAAGGGGGGTAAAATTTTGAAATGGGAAAGAGGAGGGAGTTGAGGAGGCCGGTGGTTAACAATAAATATCTACTTTCCCAAATCTTCATCATTACCAATTGTCATTTATCTTTTCCGTCGAACCGCCGATCGTCGTTGCCGATAATATATTGCATTGTAACCGTCAGTTTTGTACGATTATGGCAAGGGTAAAGGGAAAAACTCCAATGGCTACCAGGGGTAGCGTGGCGAGTGAAGGTACTGCAACTCCGGCGGCGAGTTCGTCGAGGAAATTGCCTGGGAAATCAACACCCGGTATGAGGGGCGGGCGGTTGAAAAGATCTGCTAAAAAAATCAAAATTTCCGGTTGTTTTTACTGATTCCGACACCGAGGAGGAGGTGGATCGAGCAACATATCGGGATCTGACGAAGGAATGGAAGCGGCTCCGTCGCGAAAACAGGGAATTTCAGGAGACTGCGAAGGCGCACATATGTGAACTGGAGAAGACCCCTCTAGTGTGTGGGTTGCGCAGTGAAGTCAAACATGTGAAAGGTTTGCTGAAGGAGGCCGGTGTGGTCATGGAGGGCCTCCATAAGGACGTGGCGGTGGCGTGACGACGTTTGGCAGATAGCGACACGCAGTTAGCCGCCTTGCGCTCCGGTTGGAAGAAGAGGTTGGACGAGCTGATAACCAAGGATCTCAGGATTGGGTCATTGGAGGAGAAGGTGGACCGCCTGCTGACTGAGGTCATCCCCCATGTTTATCAGATGACCGTCCTGAACCCCGCTGCCGAAAAAAGATTGGTAGAGTTGGCTGCGAGCCCTGGTGTGAAGATACAGGATCTTGTTCCTGATGAATTGGATGGGTCAAATTCTGGGTAAGGTTGTCTTGTAAAGGATGTGATAGTTTTTTGCTTGAACTGTGTTTGATTAGTATATGGATGTGTTAATTACCAACTTACTGTCGATAATTGTGCTAAAATTTTTGGCTATTGGTGATTTGTGTTGGTCACCAAGTTGTTACCTATATGATTAATAACCCACTGGGCATTTATGAGCATGAGTGGAACATCTGTGAACAAAAAATGTGTTAGATGGTCTCTTGATTCTTATGTTGTCATGTTTGAAGGTTGTAACGAAGGTTTCCCTTGGTATATGCAAAGATTGCATTGAAGGGTGCCCGCGGTTACATAGTAAAAGGATTTGTCTCCATTTATTAGTTTTGTTTGAATTAGAGTTAGCCTTTTGCTGAAGGTTGTTCCTCTAATTAAGGTTGTGCCCTTAATGAAAGTAATATCCTTTTGTGATCAGGTGTGCGTGCTTCACTGGAGGCACTTGTAGTAGTGTCCGTCGCAGGTGAATTTCCGTTTTATGTGATACGGGCGTCCCCTAGACATACATGTAACTGGCGAGTGCACGTCTTTTTTTTATAAAAAAAATACGTACGTGGGGTTTTTTTGATCAAAGTGAGAGGGGGCGACCCTTCACCGGGTAAGGATTATATAAAAAGTAGAAATGAAAAAGTATTACAATTAAAAGTAAAATTTACGGAGGTTTGCACTGTTCTAGGTGCGATCAATTGGGTCGCCTTCCAGCGTTTCAAGTTTGTACGCTCCATTGGCATAGGCGTTGTGTACTCTATATGGCCCTTCCCATGTGGGGCCCAATTTGCCTTGGTATTCTGCCTTGCTGGCGCTATTTAATCGTAACACATAGTCCCCTACCTTAAAAGATGTGGGGTTAGTGCGTTTGTTGTAATACTTCTCGATTCGCTGCTTGTATGTTGCTTCTCTGATTCCCGCAATATTTCTTCGTTCTTCTAATAAGTCTAGATTCATCCTTAGCTCCCTATCATTGTCGTTAGGGTTTACATTCGCTGTTCGACAAGTGGAGACTTGAATTTCTGCAGGGAGAACAGCCTCTGTGCCAAAGGCTAGGCTGAAGGGAGTTTCACCATTGCTGCTTTTTGGAGTTGTGCGATGGGCCCATAGGACAAAAGGAAGTTCATCGACCCATCCTTTTTGTTTGTTCCCTAGTTGCTTTTCCATGCCTTTAACAATATCTCTGTTGGTGACTTCCACCTGTCCGTTTCCTTGAGGATGGTAAACCGATGTAAAAGATTGTTTGATTTTCAAGCGTTCACAGAATTTTGGGAAGGTGCCTTCAGCAAACTGCTTTCCGTTGTCCGAGACTATGGTATGAGGGATTCCAAAACGGCAGATGATATATTCCCATACGAACTGTTCGATCTTTTTTCCGGTAGTCAGGGCCAGAGGTTTGGCTTCCACCCATTTCGTGAAATAGTCAATAGCAACCACGAGAAATTTAACCTTACAGGGGGCCTCTGGGAGAGGTCCAACGAGGTCAATTCCCCATTGTACGAAGGGCCAGGCAGAGGTGACCGGGATCATGTCTTGCTTGGGTAACCTGGGGACATTCGAGTGTATTTGGCATGCTGTACACTTTTGGATGTATGACGAGGCGTCTTGGTGCATGGTAGGCAATAATACCCTAGCCTCATTATCTTAGCTACGGAAGATCGGGGTCCCGTATGCGCTCCACAAATTCCTTCATGCGTCTCCTGTAAGACAACTTGTACCTATTTTGGCCCGATGCATCGTAACCATGGAGTAAGAAAGGACTTTTTGTACAACTGTCCGTCCATGAGCTTGTATTGCGGAGCTTTAATCCGAGTTTTCCTAGCTTCCATAACATTCTCTGGTAAAAGCCCACTGGTAAGGTATTCAATCAAAGGAGTTATCCAGTTGTCGTTATCTTCTACAATAAGATCAGCAACCTGTTTTTCATCGATTGACCGGTTGGCTAGGACTTCGACTAGCACCTTTTTCCCGAGATGCTCGAACGTAAGAGCTGCAAGTTTACTCAGTGCATCGGCTTGCTTGTTCTGATTCCGGCGGATGTGGTCTATACTAAAGTGTTTGAAACATTGAATGAGCTCTTTTGTTTTAGCAAGGTAGCGTTTGATTGTGTCCTGCTTAGCTTCGTATTTACCCCCTTACTTGACATGCAACAAGCTGTGAGTCAACAAAGGCCTGTAGATCTCTGATCTTCATCTCCTCTGCAAGCCTCAAACCTGCTAACAAAGCTTCGTATTCGGCTTCGTTGTTGGTAGTGTTAAATTCAAACTTTAGTGCATAGGTGAATTCTTTCCCTTCGGGACTAATCAGCCGTATCCCTGCTCCAGAGCCTTTAGAGCTAGAGGCTCCGTCTGTATAGAGTTTCCAAGTTTCCGATTCAACCGGATCTGTTATCTTGAGAGAGGTGTAGTTCTGTGCAGAGTTACTGGTTTCTTGTGTTTCTGCAATGAAATCAGCGAGTACTTGCCCTTTGATGGAGTGCCTGGTTCTGAATTTTATGTCGTGTTCCCCAAGCTCAATAGCCCACTTTGCCACTCTTCCCGATTTATTAGTTAGCACAATAATTGGGTGAGCTTGGAAGTACCTGCGGAGCCTTCGGGCAGCATGCACTAACGCGAGGGTCACCTTTTCAAGCTCCGGATAGTTGACTTCTGAGCCTTGTAGGACTCTGCTGACGAAGTATATGGGAATCTATTTCTGCTCCCTGTCAGCTAGCAGAACTGCGCTAACACATTCTTCCGAGGCTGCCAAGTACATAAAGAGAATTTCCCCGGGTTGTGGGGATGTTAACACAGGTAGTTGAGCTATGTGCCTTTTCATTTGTTCAAAGGCCTCAACAGCTTCCTTCGTCCATACAAAATCTTTCTTGTCCAAGCATCCCTTGAGCGTTTTGAAAAACGGAAGCTGTTTGTCAGCTCCTCGCCACAGGAACCGACTTAGTGCTGCAAGCTTTCCATTTAGGCTTTGTACCTCTTTGATAGTTTTTGGGGGAGAGAGTTGTGACATTTTATCAATTTTCGAGGGGTTCGCCTGAATCCCTTTGTTAGTGATGTAGTATCCCAAGAATTTCCCTTCTTCAATGCCAAAAGAGCACTTCTTAGGATTAAGTTTCATACCAATCGACCGGAGGGTATCAAAGGTTTCTTGAATATCTCCCAGTAGATCTCCTTCGGATCTGCTTTTTATCACCATATCATCCACGTAAGCTTCTAGGTTGCGACCTATCTGCTTATGGAAAGCTTTATCGACTAAACGCTGATAAGTCGCTCCTGCGTTTTTCAGACCGAAGGGGATTTTCTTGTAACAGAATATGCCTTTGCTAGTATAGAATGCGGTCTTATCTTCGTCTTCTTCTGCCATTTGTATCTGATGGTAGCCTTTATAAGCATCCAAGAAGCACTTAAACTTATAACTCGCTAGTGATTCAACCTTCCAATCGATTTCGGGCAAAGGGTAACAGTCCTTCTGGCAGGCTTTATTAATATTAGTGAAATCAACACACATTCTCCATCCTCTATCGTTTTTCTTTACCATCACCGGGTTTGCAACCCATATTGGGTATATGGACCTTCGTATGATTCCTGCCTTTAGTAATTCGTCAACCTTTTTGCAAGCCGTTTCATCTCTATCTGCGGATAAGCTTCGCTTCTTTTGGTGAAGTGGGGAAACATGTTTTCTTTCGTTAAGTCTGTGCTCAGTGACGAAGTCTTCCCCACTTACGGAAATCACTCGGGGCACCCCTTGTCATGTCGGAGTATTCCCAAGCGAACACATCAAGGTTCTGTTGTAACAATTTTTTAAGTTTTTTTTTTATCTCCTCCGGGAGTTGCTTCCCGATGGTGATGAGTTGGTCTCCGAATGCAGTGTTAATAATTATCTGTTCACCATGTTCTGAGGACTCTTTAGGCTTTGGGGGCTCTTCCGTGACTTCCTTGGATTTCTTTATTCCATGGATCTGTTTCAATGCTTTAAACTCAGATCGAATAGTACCTACCCCAGTAGAGGCCTGGTATTTAACAAGGGAGTGGATAGTGGAGACTATCATCTCCATCCGACGTATCGCCGGTCTACCCAAGAAGATGTTATAAGGAGACGGTGATCTTACTACTATAAAGTCTAGGGTTTCGGTTCGTTCATACGGGTGAGTTCCGATAGTGACATCTAGATCTATTTCTCCGAGGGGGTTTACTCGCTCGCCTGCAAATCCTACCAACGGCGATTTGGGCATAGTCATACGGACTTTAATGGCTTGAGGGAGTTGGAGGAAACAATGTTCATATATAACGTCGCATTCACTGCCGCCATCAATGTAGGCCCGGTGTACCCTCGTGTTGAAGATCATGACCGGAATCACAACTGGGTCTTCCGACGGTAATTCTTTTAACAAGGGAAAATACACACTTCTCATCGAAAAGGTGTTTTGTTCTGGGTTTTTTCTCTTTATCAACGAGTTTTGGCTAGAGCTTTTTTCTGAAGTATTGTGTCGTCGATCAGCCATTTTCTCTTTTGGTGAACGAGTTCAGTGAATCTTTTTCGTGGTAAAGTCGATGGGTTTTTTGTGAAGTAGTTTCAGCTAGGTCCCACGGATGGTGCCAATTGATTGAACACCAAATCGCGTTTACGCTTTAGAGATCAGTTGATGGGTGATTGTTGTTTATGAGTTTTATTGGCGATTCCCCGAAGGTAAGGAACTCCTTTTACGCCAAGAATGTTAAAGAGATGGTGGTGTTTTTCGGCTATGGTGATGATGATCATGATGCCGAATTAAGGGAGAGTTTATCCCTTTTTATAGGTAATCCTATTTAAGGATAGCTCCTATATTTTCTTAAGCATATCTAGACAATATTTTATCTTGATTTAGTTGCTTAAGATATATCCTATACCGATCGCGCTTCCTTTATTTGCGGGATATGCATCTCGGTATTTTTGGAAAAGGATTTATTATCCTTTTACCAATAGCAAGTCTCCGTGAGTAAGCTTTGTATATGAATGTCTTCGCATGCACGGAGGGGTATATCATCAAGCCCCCCAGTCTAAGATTACGAGCTGCGAGGGTCGTGATGTTAGACTCTAAAGAAAAACATTTATATCGCAAAGGGGCAGTTTCGCCATTTACTGATTTTATTAAAAAATATAAGAAGAGGGGTAAAAAGTGAAAATATGAAAAGGAAAAGGGGTAAAATTTTGAAATGAGAAAGAAGAGGGAGTTGAGGGGACCGGTGGTTAGCAATAAATATCTACTTTCCCAATTCTGCATCATTACCAAACGTCACTCATCTTTTTCGTCTAACCGCCGGTCGCCATTCCTGATAATACATTGCATTGTAGCCGTTAATTGTTGTACGATCATGGCAAGGGTGAAGGGAAAAACTCCAATGGCTACCAGGGGAAGCACTGCGAGTGAAGGTACTGCAACTCCATCGGCGGGTTCATCGAGGAAGGCTCATGGGGAATCAATACCCAGTGTGAGGGGTGGACGATTGAAAAGATCTGCCAAAAAATCAAAATTTCCGGGTGTATTTACCGATTCCGACACTGAAGAGGAGGTGGATCTGGCTACATATCGGGATCTTAGAAGAGAATGGAAGAGGCTCCGCCGTGAAAATAGGGAGTTTCTGGAGACAGCGGAAGCGCATATGTGTGAACTGGAGAAGACCCCACTAGTGTGCGAGTTGCGTAGCAAAGTCAGGCACGTGAAGGGTTTGCTAGGAGAGGCCAATGTGGTCATAGAGGGCCTTCATAAGGACGTTGCGGAGGTGCAACGGCGCTTAGCAGACAGTTCGACACAGTTAGCCGCCCTTCGCTCCGGTTGGAAGCAGAGGCTAGATGAACTGATATCCAAGGATCTTAGGATTGGGTCATTGGAGGAGAAAGTGGACCGCCTGCTGTATGAGGTCATCCCTCATGTCTATCAGATGACCATTCTAAATCCTGATGCCGGAAAAAGATTGGTAGAGTTGGCTGCGAGCCCTGGTGTGAAGATATAGGATCTTGTTCCTGATGAGGGTGGTACAGTGTTTTGCTTGAACTATGTTCAAATAGTATATGTAAATGCTAATTACCAACTTTTTGTCGATAATTGTGCTAAAATTTTTGGCGATTGGTGATTCGTGTTGGTCACCAAGTTGTTATCTGTATGATTAGTAACCTACTGGGTATTTGTGAGCATAAGTGGACCGCCTGTGAACAAAAAAGTGTGTTAGATGGTCTCTAGGTTCTTATGCTGGCATGTTCGAAGGTTGTAACGAAGGTTTCCCCTGATATATGCAAAGATTGCATTGAAGGGTGCCAACGGTTACATAGTAAGAGGATTTGTCCCTGTTATTTGTTTTTTTTTTGTTTTTTTTAAAGGTGTTCCTTGAATTAGGGTTAGCCCTTTGATGAAGGTTGTTCCTCTAATTAAGGTTGTGCCTTTAATGAAGGTAATATCCTTTTGTGATCAAGTGTGCGTGCTTCACTGGAGGCACTTTTAGTAGTGTCCGTCGCAGGTGAATTTCTGTTTTATGTGATGCGGGCGTCCCCTAGGCATACATGTAACCGGCGAGTGCACGTCTTTAAAAAATACATACGTGGGGGTTTGTTGATCAAAGTGATAGGGAGCGACCCTTCACCGGGTAAGGATTATATAATCAAAAGTAGGAACGAAAAAGTATTACAATTAAAAGTAAAATTTACGGAGGTTCGCACTGTTCCAGGTGCTATCAACAGGGTCGCCTTCTAGCATTTCAAGTTTGTATGCTCCGTTGCCATAGGCGTTGTGCACTCTATATGGCCCTTCCCATGTGGGGCCCATTTTTCCTTGGTACTCTGCCTTGCTGGCGCTATTTAATCTTAACACGTAGTCCCCTACCTTAAAAGATGTGGGGTTATTGCGTTTGTTGTAATACTTCTCGGTTCGCTGTTTGTATGTTGCTTCTCTGATTGTCGCAATGTTCCTTCGTTCTTCTAGTAAGTCTAGATTCATCCTTAGCTCCTTGTCATTGTCGGTAGGATCTAAATTCGCTGTTCGACAAGTGCAGACCTGAATTTCTGCGGGGAGAACGGCCTCCGTGCCAAAGGCTAAGCTGAAGGGAGTTTCACCATTGCTGCTTTTCGGAGTTGTGCGATGGGCCCATAAAACAAAAGGAAGTTCATCGACCCATCCTTTTTGTTTGTTCCCCAGTCGCTTTTCCATGCCTTTAACAATGTCTCTGTTGGTGACTTCCACATGTCCGTTTCCTTGAGGATGGTAAACTGATGTAAAAGATTGTTTGATTTTCAAGCGTTCACAGAATTTTAGGAAGGTGCCTTCAGCAAACTGCTTTCCGTTGTCCGATACTATAGTCTGAGGGATTCCAAAACGGCAAATGATATATTCCCATACGAACTGTTCGATCTTCTTTCCGGTAGTCAGAGCTAGAGGCTTGGCTTCCACCCATTTCGTGAAATAATCAATAGCAACCACGAGAAATTTAACCTTGCCGGGGGCCTCCGGGAGAGGTCCGACGAGGTCGATTCCCCACTGTACGAAGGGCCAGGAGGAAGTGACCGGGATCATGTCTTGCTTGGGTAATCTGGGGACATTTGAATGTATTTGACATGCTGCACACTTTTGGATGTATGACGAGGCGTCTTGGTGCATGGAAGGCCAATAGTATCCTAGTCTCATTATCTTAGCTACCGAAAATCGGGGTCCTGCATGCGCTCCACAAATGCCTTCATGTGTCTCCTGTAGGAAAACTTGTACCTGTTTTGGCCCGATACATCGTAACCATGGAGTGGAAAAGGACTTCTTGTATAACTGTCCATCCATGAGCTTATATTGCGGAGCTTTGATCCGAATTTTCCTTGCTTCCATGGCATTCTCCGGCAAAATTCCGCTGGTAAGATACTCGATCATCGGAGTCATCCAGTTGTCTTTATCTTCCATAATGAGATCAGCAACCTGTTTTTCATCGATTGACCGGTTGGCTAGGACTTCGACTAGCACCTTCTTCCCAAGATGCTCGAAGGTAAGAGCTGCAAGTTTGCTCAGTGCATCGGCTTGCTTGTTCTGATTCCTGCAGATGTGGTCTATACTAAAGTGTTTGAAATATTTAATGAGCTCTTTTGTTTTAGCAAGGTAACGTTTGATTGTGTCCTGCTTAGCTTCATATTCACCCCTTACTTGACACGCAACGAGCTGTGAGTCAACAAAGGCTTGTAGATCTCTGATCTTCATCTCCTCTGCAAGCCTCATGCCTGCTAATAAAGCTTCGTATTCGGGTTTGTTGTTGGTAGTGTTAAATTCAAATTTCAGTGCGTAGGTGAATTCTTTCCCTTCGGGACTGATCAGCCGTATCGCTACCCCAGAGCCTTCGGAGCTAGAGGCTCTGTCTGTATAGAGTTTCCAAGTTTCCGATTCAACCGAATCTGTTATTTTGAGGGAGGTGTAGTTTTGTGCCGAACTACTGGTTTCTTGTGTTTCCGCAATGAAATCAGTGAGCACTTGCCCTTTGATGGAGTGCCTATTCCTGAATTCTATGTCATGTTCCCCAAGTTCAATAGACCACTTTGCCACTCTTCCCGATTTTTCGGGTCGTAAGAGAATCTGCCTTATAGGTTTATTAGTTAGTACAATGATTAGGTGAGCTTGGAAATACCTGCGGAGCCTTCGGGCAGCATGTACTAATGCGAGGGTCAGCTTTACGAGCTCCGGATAGTTAACTTCGGAGCCTTGCAAGACTCTGCTGACGAAGTATATGGGAATCTGTTTCCGCTCTCTGTCAGCAAGTAGAACTGCGCTAACACA
>JAOXNX010046044.1:0-13279 GCA_028566075.1 Solidago caesia | reverse complement strand
TTAATATACACTTGGGTCCCACACCTTCTCGTCCAACCATTTCTAAATAACGATGAGGCACGACGATGACCGAAAACGACGAGCCTCTCCCTATGGCATTCACTCATGATGAGGACGATGAGCAAAATGACGACCAGCATAGGAATAAGCCTAATAAGTAAAGCCAAGCTTTTTGATAAATAAAATGAGGAGAATTGTGAACAAGATGTAATAGTGATCCTATTAAGTATGGCCTCACAACATTTATATGTTGTAATGCGAACAAAAATGAAAGGTAAAGTCTTGTTAAACAATAACTTAAATACATAAAGTTTTACAGAAAAACAAACGGTGTAAGAATAGCATTTTTACATCTTGATTTTGTTTTATCTTTTTTCATCCTTAACTCGTATATTGATCTTATCAAGTGTCTTGTCTTACTTATGGTTGTAAATAAACCAAATAAACATGAATGAAACATTTTTCATATTAACTCCTTTAACTCAATGAATATGTTTATGATTAGGTAGCCGAACATAAGTTTGTGTTCATGTTCATTCATTAAGAAAGTTAATTAGTGAGTATGCAAATTTGTATTCCTAACTAAACACAAATTAACGAAAATAAAAAATAAATGAACGCAAAATACTAGAAGTATTACGATATAAGTTTAAGTATACATAACATTCAAAATATGAAAACAGTTACCTAATATATTTAATTATGATTTTATAAAGTTTATAAAACGTCTAAATAATGTATTGTAATAAAATTGACAATAACATTGGTGTAGATAAATAAATAAATAACGATTATGTTTAATATTCGTTTGTTTAATTAAATTAAATGAATGAATTTTTATGTAAAATTTTGCAAATTTGATAGATAAACAACATTAACCAAAATCTTTGATACTGATCACCTTCATAAAAAATAGAACGAAATGCATTTTTGGTCCCTGTGGTATCACACCATTTACAAGATTGGTCCAAACATATGCAAAGTGGCGATTTTGGTGCAATAAGTGAGACTTTGTAGCAATCTTGGTCCAAAGTTAACTTGCCGTTTGTTTTTCCCCATTAATGAGGTCATGTGCCCCTCACATGAGGGGCAAAATCGTCATTTCCCATATATATAAACATAAACATTAATTAATAAACATAAATATTCAACCATCCCCTACCTCTTCCACTTCCAAAATAAATTTTAAAAAAAAAACAAAAAGATCTGCTCTAATCCTTTTTTCATATCCATATTTGCAATCTTCAATCCAACACAACCCTTAAAGCATTCAACTAACAATAATCCATTCTTGATTAATGAAATATAGTTAACAATATATACATACAACATATATATATAACATATACATCTAATCGTTTCCATATCTATATCTAAATCAAACTCACAATAACTAACAAACACCCATTATATTAATTTTAGAAAAATTACAGATATATATAGGGACGTAACAATAGCAACAGCTCTGGCAGCAGCAGCAATGGAAGCAACAACTCCGGCGGCGGTGGTATTTTGATGGCGAAGGGATATGGTGGATCGTGGTCGTATGGATATGGATACAGATCTACACGTATAGATATATATAGTTACTTAACAGTTTCCGTCTAAACCGCCGGACAACTGACCGATCTAACGTATGAACGTTATCAGGCGTAGTGTTGTTGCCATGGGACGAACGGTGGTTTGCAGAGGTCTCCGACGGCGCATCAAGCCGCGGTGGCGGTGCGTACTTCGGGAAAATGAAGGGATGGATGGTCTGCTAAGAGTTTGTTGATCGGAAGTATGTTGTAGGTAGTTAAGTCCGGTGGATTTTCGGTCCTGTGATCTGTGCGGCGGTGCTGAGTATATATATATATATATATATATATGGATACAGAAAAGAAGAAGAAGAAGAAAGGTGGGGATTTGTTTTGTGTTGTTACCCTCCTCCTTAAATCCGTTCCAAATGAAGAGAAAGAGAAGAGATTGAGTAAAGTAGCAATGGGTGTGAACATTAGGTTATGGGTGGGATATTTAGGGTTAAAAAAGGTATATAAAGGGTGGATAGGCAATAAATGACAAAATTACCCTTCATTAACGGGGAAAAACAAACGGCAAGTTAACTTTGGACCAAGATTGCCACAAAGTCTCACTTATTGCACCAAAATCCCCACTTTGCATATGTTTGGACCAATCTTGCAAATGGTGTGATACCACAGGGTCCAAATTGCATTTCGTTCTTTTTTTTTCTTCCAGAAAGTCAAATATCACCATACAAATAATAATTCACATATTTGTATACTATGATACTTATATCTATATTTTTGGTTGATGATCCAAGTGATCCAACACATATGTTGTTATGCTATCAGTCAGTGGAGGATCCAGGATATTTAGAGGATAAGGGCCAAAAATTTTTTGTACAGAATAAAAGTTTTCGACTAACTTTTGTTTTTGTTTTTTAGGCTTTTGTTGAAGGGCTTAGTGTATTTTGGAAAACATCAAAATGTTGTTCTCTAAATTTATGTTATAAAATGGAAAATGACATTTTCCATTTTTTTTGAAAACTTTGTTTGAAAACTCTAATTTGATCATGTTTTCGGTTTTTTTATGTTTTTTCTTGAAAAAATGAGTGTTTCTACAACTAAATGCACCCTATGTAGTTAGAATGGGACCTTTTAAGCACATGCTATTATACGAAGTTCTTTTAATTAAGAGGAGAAACATTATAATAAAATTGATGGCCATAGACTTGTAAGGTTATTTTGGATACTCCATATATATAGTATATGACCCATATATATATATCATATTTTTGTTCCAAACATATGTAATAAATTTAAATGTGGTTGGATAAGAGAAGTCGTTTGGAGCAAGAACCATATATTGAGAGAGGTCGTGGACAAGTGAGAGTACATGCATTGAAGTGAGGCTTAGAAAGAATACATGGACAGATGGAGGTAGGGCGCGATGTAGAGAAAAAGGACAGAGATAATGGTCCGACTACGTGATGGTGTGGACTAAGATCAGTTTTGACTGAGACATGCCCGGACCGAGACACCCTTTCGTCTGAGATGGGTTTGGACCGAGGTATGTTAAAGTTTGTGAGTGTCGCGTGGAGTTGAGCAAATTACTAGTAGGTATTAAGAAAATTATTATGTGATAGTACACAATCAACTAGATATAAATAAATTATTATTCTTTAAGATAATAATCAAGTAAAAGGGTAATGGGGGAACCCTAACCCCGGTAACACAATTGGATACCCATCGACTCACCCCGTATGAGCCTTATGATATCGGTACAATACCTCCATCCTAATCCACACATGATCTGGGCACCTCGAATGATCCAACCCGCGTCTTTAGGACTTCACATGGGGCTTAGGCTTCATTGGTAACGGGTACCTTAAAAGAATTATTATTTGTACCAAGCGAGGATTGAACTTGGGACCTTAGGGTCACCAAGTGCTTCCCTTACCACTAAGCCAATACCTTGTTGGTATAATAATCAAGTATACGTAAACATGAACAATCTTTACAACCTTAACTCCTACAAACATTCTGGTATATATTTCGTCTTTATTCCTTTTCCTTTAATTTATTTATTTTTATTTATTTTTATATAATTAAATCCTTAGATAATCTGTTTATTTTATAAAAATATTGGTTGATCAATTATTAGGAAAATGTGATGTTTTCTTATTAGCAAGTAATTGTATGTGCCTAAGCTTGTATGTGTATTGTACTGTTACATACTTATAATTACAAAGCTGAAAAGATTGTCTTTTTAGCTCAGACTTGGTGTTTTATCTTCATCCTTCAAAGTCCAAAAATGTCTCTCACACCATTTTTGATGAACTCAGCTCCATGCTTTTCAAGTATTCTTCTTTCAATTTTTTCTTCATATATTCCTTTGTTTGCTTACATAATTTAAGATATTGATACTTATTAAGATGATCAAATTTATTTTCTGAAATCTATACCGGGGGTGATTGTTCTATCACCGGAGTCCGGACCATGGCTCGGACACTGGCAAAACTAGCCAAGCCCATTTACGGATAGGCTCTTTGTTGGTTGTTGGGAAATTAGAAAATATGTAGACACATATGAAACAAACAAAGACTTAGGTGGCATACACCTTACAAACAAAATTTGAAGAGCAAATTTTTTAGTTTTCTTAGGTGGTTTTTAAGTCTTAACAGAAGTCGATGATAGAGTTATTTATAAACAATTATTGGGGTCATACTCTTAGACCAAGAGACGTGGTTCATCCACATGCCTAAGGAAGCGGTGCTAGCTTTTGTAAGTTGTTTGTTTTTTTTTTGTTTTTTTTTTTCCTGAACTTGTAGCCGTTACTATGCTGTTTCTGAAATGCAAATGCTTTTATGCGAAAGGTATAAAGTAACTTATCTCTTAAACTTTTCAAGTCTGCAGTAATATCGTAAAGAAGATCGAGGAAAGAACATAATATGGAGAATGACAATGTCTCACTTTACAGTGATTCTATATCTTTGAAAACTGATAAGCAGATTAAGAAGTCGAAGAAACACTACAGTGGCAACCCGTCAGTACCTAATTGACATAATCTATTAGTAATTTTGGTTGTCTGATGAAATAAACTAGCTCACCCATCTACTGGTATCTAACAAACTGGTTCCAAATTTTGCAATACCAAATGTTCTTGAAGAAACGAGGGTATATAATGGGAGATTTATTGCTGATACTTTGGATTCTCAGCTGCACCGAGCTCAATATATGATGGCGCCAAATGACATCTGTATCGTCTTTAGAAACTCCTTTTGCGTTAGCACTGATTGATTAGTTGGAATGCCATGTCTGCAGGTTTTTGTAATACTGTATCCCAAATTTTTGTTGTAAGTTGTCGTCTTAGGTATGATTTTGGCTGTTCTTTACATCTCACAAGACAATTCCTTTTTAATACACTCATATCTATTAGAAAATCGTGTTTAAGGATTCTGTTCATATTTTCACAATTGTTCATACATCTCGTTTTTGGGTATGATTTAGGGTATGTTTGGTTGAACTGAATGGAATAACGACGGAATGGAATAGTTAATGAAATGGAATAAATATGGTAATTGAATGGATCATTACCATTCCATTGTCATGTTTGGTTGCTCAATGGAATGAAATCAAATAAATAAGTAAATGACTATAATACCCATTCAAACTTGACTAATTATGCATAGTGAGAAACATGGAAGGGTTTGGATGTAATTTAACTCCCATTCCTAGATGGAATGGAAAAAAAGAACATGGGTACCCCAAAGGATCAAAATTAGTTTTTTTGTTTGTGGAATCACATTCCATATGTAATGAAGCATTTTATTCCTAAATTGTAAACAAATACATTATTTGTATTCCATCGTAATCATCTATTCCATTCCATCTTTCATTCCTGGATAACAAACACAACCTTGGTTTCAAACTAAGTTTGGTGCACCAACTTGAATGTTTCAAGTTATGCTACAAAACCTATTCCATTTGCCTCTTTAACCCTGATGTTTCTGATGATTAAAAAGTTTGCACCCAAGTGACAGCCACGGTAACCTAAAATGACTTCTGCTACTTGTTTTCTCGGTGAACTTATACGTTGTGATTTAACCCATCTTTTCCATATAAACCAACTTTGGAATCAATGGATTCTCTTCTTCGAGAAGAAATTAAACTTGCACCTGGTTGTGACTTGAGCATTACCCAACAATGTCTGTCAAAAGTTAATGTTCTAGTTGGATTTTGTACATGTATCGAAAAACTTAATTCCACTTATTTTACGATATATAGTGACACTTTATAAATGACTAGCATGCGTACACGATGGCAATACCAATTCAATCCATGTAAACTTGTGGTCATTTAAAAACAAAAACTGAAGCAACACCGAATAAGCCATTGGTCAGGCAAACAATTGCTGGTAGAATGGTGTGGTCAAAATTGAAAGAGAGCAGAAGCCATGAAGGGTATGTTTTGGCATACCAAGTTTGGCTTCTTTACGTTGATTTAACCATGTATAAAATGTTAGAAGAAAGCGGCAGCATATTTGTCCATCAAAGTTTATGTTCCGAGTGACCATTAGAGACATCCCTGCGAGAATCACCACCACCTTATAAGAGATAACATACTTTCAAAACCTTGTAACAGGTATCCCAGCTTTTCAAAGTTTTGATTTAGGGCAAAGTTGTCAATAACTAAAATTCTATTCTGACCTCTCTCTCTCTCTCTCTTTTTTTCTTTTTGTTATGGCTTTGACATGGCATATTAAAACTGTTCCATTTACAATCACACTCTAAACAAAAGCTTACGGAAGTTGGTTTAGCTTTTTGGGGTATTCAAAATTCAAGAAATCACACCAAGTATCTTACAATTTGTCCTTTCAAGTATCCCTGCATCTTTCTATCAAACCATCGCCCACAGTAATTCCTAACTTCAAACCAGAACCTACCAAAATGTGTTAAACGTATCACCCACAGCCCAAAAGTAGCTGGCAAAATGACTGCATGACTGACCATGCAACCATATTTTTCCCATGAGATTAGATACTAGCAATAAACAAATAATAATCTATACCAAAACATCACAATAAACCACCTGTCCACCACAAAATCAATACCATCACACATGAAACTTACAGCAACCGAATTTGTTCCTCCTCCTTTAGACTAAAACATTATTCCAAAATGCCAAAATTGAGCATGACCATTATAATGACTTTTAGCAGATGTAGTGAAAGTTTTATACATCCCAGTTCTCAAATTATGGGTCTAAAATCATGTCCTTCCTGACATTACACATATGATGCATTAAATCAAATTATGAGTATAGGCTACAACATTAAACAGAAGCCCAATAAAAGAACCTTATGAGAAGCATGCCGAGGGAACTTCTTAACCGGAAAAGAGCAGTTCAGTTTTTAACGTGCTCACCTTACAATGGTTGTGTATACTGTTCAGACAGAGATACCATAATTAGATATCTTTTTAACCTCTTTATTAAGAACCTTCCTTTCCCGTTTAGCTTGTGATGCAAGTTCGGACACCTACAATACAGTATATCTTTCGTGAGAAGCTTTTTCATCTAGTAAGTTTTCAATGACTAGAGGTGGAAAAATGGGTGGGTTCGGGTCAGAACAGATGAAGTTCTCAGAAGGGTCAAGTGGGGATGCATAAGTAAATGTTTAACCTTTATTTCTTGAATTTTATCAATAACTTAATGTATTACATATGATTTCGAAAACTACATTATTAAATTGATAATCTATTTTGCAAGTAACATCATGGATGAAATATCAGTTATAAATTTTGCACAGATTTACAAGATTAGTAAAAAATGACTATGTCAAACAGTCAAAGTACATACTTCAGACCGGAATCCTGACGCATCTCTTTTAGGAAGCTCCTTGAGTATGTCTTTCAAGCCTGATTGAAATAGAGTTGTAAGGCCATTGCGATTGCACCAATAACACGCCAATATTTCTCAATCTACACATAAATCAAAAGAAAATGATAACTGCATACCCCCTGCCTGTCTTTCAATCTTATAAGCTGAGCTGATGACACCTTGGATTTGCTTTCCTGCTTGTCTGTACATTAAAATTTGACCAACATATGGAAGATAAAAATTGGGTTGAAAACAACAGTATAGCATATAACCAACTTAATTTATGAAACACAAACCTGAGTTTTGTCTGTCCTCGTTTTAGCACAACTTCTGCATCTAGCGAGAACTTCTGAAAATGAATGACTATGAGTTTCATAATCTCCACCAGTATATGTGGCAAAATGGACAAGTACTGGGTCAAGCACATAAATCATTTGAACAATTTGGGGTGACCTGCTAATACTGTTTGTCTTTTTTATAGCATCATTAAATAATTAGTACATAAAGTTTGACTACATAAAATATATTTAATGTGATAATCCATGAATCACTTGACCTGCTTATGAAAAGGACTTGCATGAGATGATGAATTTCAGTTTCAAGAAGTCCGGCTATTCAAAATAAAAAAACTATCATTGATCATCCCATGTACAGCTAATACATTGACAAAATTACAAAGGCATGTTGCACTGGCAGGTTTACTCGACACATACATGAGATGTTCCCTTCGGTATTGGCACAAAATAACGCATTCGCTTTATATGCTACTAAAAATAGTCAGTATTTTTAGAAACTAGCACGCAGTAGAAAGAGGTTTTTAGCTTTAAAGAAAATCGATGGGCACCGAAATGAGTACCTCCAACTTCTTGCTTTCTTCTGTTAAAGTTCGCACCGAGTCTCTTAACGCTTGTACCTTAGTGTTAGCTTTAGCAAGCATGGCCTATTCACAAGAATAGAAAATGATACATGAGTCACAACATCGGATGCACCACTTGATTGACTTCATAAGGGTTTGCAAGGGAGGGTAATGACATCAGCCTTCAAATGTATCTACTATCAAAAATGATATTTCATCATTTTATGCCCACAAATCCTCCTACACATATGATTATGACATACGTCAAAAGGAAAAGATGAGATTAAGTGAGAGAAATGAGTGTGGACACATGTCAACATCTCTATGTGCAGGAGGATGAAGTAGGCACAAATTGTAGGATGATATAGCATTGCTCATATACTATATCTAGTTTCTCTGCTAAATGCTTAATGCAGCTAATCCACCTCTTCAAGTGAAATCACAGGAAGAGAAAATCCACATTTAGATTCTAAAACGTGTGTTGGTTTACCTCATCATTGCTAAAAAGGCGCAGTGTGCTGTAGTATAAAGAACGCCTTGTCCCTGCAGCAGTACACAAGTTATCAGGAGTCAGGACAGTAGCTGTTAACAAGAAATTCCATCTATATCCTAAAATGTAAATAAACTATTTAGAAACTTCTTATTCCTGATAAGAATAAAATAAAATAATAAATAAACACTGTACTCCATATAATATTTTTAAAGCTTAATAATAACTTCTGTACTTTCTTGAAGCTTTGAATAAAAAAACTCATAATGACAGCTTGGTTTTACTTCCAAAGCTTTCCATTGCCAGTTAGTACCACATTAAGAGTATTAAAAAGTAAATGAAGCAATGGATGTTACTATTAAGCAGTACACTGTTAAACTTAAACTGTAAACAATTATTAGTGTTTAAGAGTCTCACTTTTTAGAGCCAGAATTCCTGAACCAACAACCAGTCCAGTTGTAGCAAAAGGATGTGAAGCAGTAAAATAGACGCCCTCTGTTGACCAGCATTCATGACAGCATATTGTTAGCCAAACACGTAAGGATAGAAAGAAAATAGACATCAAAAGTGAAAATGGTAAGCATTTGACAACAAACCTTTGATCTTTTCAAACACCATATCCTCGTAAACTTTATATTCAGACTTGAGATCTTGCACAGAGTCCTATAAGACGATAAATGAAGTTCTAAATTGTTATTGCATTTCTAGGAGCAACAACTACAAGTCAAATTAGCCTCGGCAACTGTGTGAGCTCAATCAAAAACAGAAACGAATATACATAATAGTTCTCCAAGCCAGAAACAAAGATTGGGAACAAAAACAGATGATTAAAATTCTGGGTTACACAGAGAATAAGAACCAAACAGATCAGTCCGAAACTGACTTCACATTTCCTGCACACTAAAATATAAAGCACAACAATATTTAAAGTAAATGTCTTTTCTATTAAGCAGGTGCAGTAATGATACATTTAAATACTTCAAATAGGCAAAACAAAAAACAAGTGGTACTTAGTTATTAGAGGATACAAAGAATGATAACTTTTCTCTGCAAAAAAATGACCATCTCTGATTTAGTACTTCATCTTAATCAGAGATTAGAGAAGATGATGCTTTCCTTTCATTGATAGGTCCTACGGAGTTTATAATATTTTAATAATTCAATTAACTAAAACAAATCAACACGTGTAAAAAGGTAAAATAATGAATAAGATCAGAGAAGAAACATGGAAGACATGAATCAAGAGAGAAAAGAAACATAGGGAGGCATAGTATAAAAGGCAAAAATCTACACCATGTACACAACAAAATATGGTAACCACTGTCTTCCACTAACACCATTTGATATTGCAATTCCACACCATATAATGGCCTTATCAATAAGGACTGTAACTACTAACAACGCATTGTATCCAATTTGCCACTTCTCATTCCCTTTAAACACCAACAACACATAGTACATCATTCTCACAACAAGCACTCTCACGGTGAATACTCTTATCGTCCTATAGCTTCTAAAGTCAAACCCGTTAGAAGCTATTTTTCCCTTTTCACATCTTTTTTAGTCTACTTTCTACAGCACTTGAATGACATCATTTCCTAACTAGAATGGTTCTTGCTTTGCAGTGTTCATTTTAGCTTTCACATCTTTCTAGTACTCATTATCTACAAAGGTTCATGTTTAGATGTCCCAATATTGGGCTATATCAATCTGGTTTAGCAGCTTTTCTTGTCAAATTCCCTTCTAACTCCATAATTCTTCTCCTACATCCAAATCCAAATGAGCTCCTCCTGTCTATATACAACATACTTCTATAATGTCTACTGTATCTAACTCTCCAACTTAATCATTGTTATTGAAGATATGCAAACAAGGTTGTACAACTCGGCCGAGTACCCAGAATAGACTCGTGACTCAGTGGGTAAACAGATCGAGTCAGCCCGACTCGGCCTAAAACTCGGTCAACAGCTCAGACTCGGGTCAACATAGGTCAAACTTGACCGACTCGGTCAAGATTCAGTCAAAGATGGTCAAACATTTTATTTTTTTAAGAGGATGCTTTTAATAAAAGCCTAGGCCCATCCACACCACAAACAAGATCGATCCATTCTTCTATCCTTTCTCCAGCCGCTCGAGCATCCATTCTTCTTCCTCAACATGATCGATCCAAAATCTATCAACTAATAGTATGTTTAATTTTCGAGCTTTGAAGTATTATGTTAATGTTTATTAACAATTATGTTTAAGTTGGAAGTTGCTAATATATTTCTAATATAATTTCAAAAATTATTATTTTTATATATAAAAGTCCCAATGCGGGTACCCCCGAGTCGAGTCCGAGTCTCCAAAAACTCCTGACTCCCCCCCTTGCCGAGTCGAGTCCGAGTCATGAGTTCTCCAACCTTGTATGCAAATATTCTTGGCATTTCTCTTGGTACTCAAGCTTGTTATATACATGTAGAGTGTTCTTTTTAAGCTGAGATTAAATAACAGGTTATATGCAGTTATTTTTAAACAGTTAAGCACAAAGTTAATGTAGATGATTTAATAATTTTTTCAATCCAGTAATTTCAGTTGCAACCATTTTCATAGATTAAAATATTTAACTCTAATTAATGCCAAGCAAAAAACCTGATCATCTCATCTTCAAATGTCATATATTAAATATTCATGATTCGTAGGGAAGTAGTGGAACCAAACGTTCAGCAAACCACTCGTGAACTGTTTGGCTGGAAGTTTATGTTCATTTATTTAGTAAGCTAACAAATATGAACAAGATTTTATATTCGTTTTATTAAACAAAAAAACATGAACATTAGTCTGGTTTGTTCATTCAAGTCTGTGAACATTCGGTAACTCGTTTGTTAAGGTTTCTAGTGTGCGTTCGTCTGGCTGTATCCTAATGTATGTTAAATATATAATATATACTAAATAATATTGTAAGAAAATAGAACCGCAAATTATTTGGCAACGTATAGAACTTCACAACTTTTGCTATTGTATGCATCATACAACAAAAACTTCCTTTTACTAAACTTCCAAAACTTCCTATTCTACATATTTTGTGGCCTTTTCTTTAGGTCACCGGTCTTTTAATGACGGAACAGCTATATAAATAATACATTTGTGGCAAAAGGTTGATAACCGGCAACCCAAACCGGCCCACAATCGGCTGCCTATCCATAATGGGGGGCAATACCTGACTCACTCAACAGTTGTGGCTATGGGGGAGCCCGGGCTTGAACTCAAGACCTTGTGCTATTTGTGGCAAAGATGCACCTACCCATTACCAATTGAGCTACATGCCATTGGCATATACATAATACATTGCCGTGTCATGGGTTTACATGTTATAGGAGGTCAGATACATACAATAAGAATATTTGAAAGTTTGGTACATACAATATCACATTTTTTTTATCAATACATACAATAAAAAGGTGTAACATTCGATACATTCTCGAATAATTTTCCCAAAGCAAACTAGGACTAACATAAATGAAAACGCACATTACGGATATTTTAAATATCTATATTCATCTGCTTATATTCGTTTATTAAAGCTCGTTAACCTTCCTAAATGAAGGAACACGAACAAACTAATTCCCTTAACAAACAAAAACCGGTTCGTTTAAGCAATCAATAAGTATACAAATTTGATCAATTAGAATGAAACTTACAAGTGTCATTTGAAAATGAGCTGTGGAAGTTGACTTAATTTGATTTATGCGGGATTTAGTAGTGGAAATGGTGGATTCTAGGGTTTCCACTGCGGTTTTTTGAGCGATCGCAGCTTGTTGAGCGGCGTAATCTATCCATTCTGCCGCTGAATCGCCGGCTAGTGGTTTCACTTTCTCCGTTAATCCGATATCAAATACCTCCGCCAGTGGTGGTGGTGATTTGTTTTCCGATGATGATGACGATGATTCGTCCATTGTTTCGCCGGAGATTCGAGCACTGAAAAAAGAAGACGAAAGAGGTGGGCTTTATTTGGAGCAAAACGTTTTAGATGAAGTTGCAAGTTGTATCCTTTATGTTTTGAATTATTATTATTGATATTATTAACTTCTTTATTATAGTAACTAAATAATTTCCCGCGTAATACGCGGTGATTAAAATAAACAAATTATACATTAAGATATCGAGGTTTTTAAAATATAAAAATTATAAATATTAATGAATGCATTAAAGCACTCACATATCATGTAAAGCTTAACAAAATATTTAAAATTTTTATATCTAAACATGTTTTATTTTAAAGCTATTTATTAAGTATTATTACGAACTGAACTTTAGAACCACAATATAGTAACATGTTTATTATAAAGGGAAAATGTAAACTAAAAAAAAAAATTAATACATAAACAAAAATTAAAACTTATCAAGAGCTTTTTTAACCATAATTAACAAGATGATTTACAACCATTCAAATGAGTAGTTAAAAACATATGAGTCGTCTCTTTAAAATACTTATTAATTAAAAATACAATATCAATTAATTTTCCTAAATTAATACTAAGGTACAAACAAAAATTTAATATTCAAATAATAAAC
>JAOXNX010045997.1:0-13288 GCA_028566075.1 Solidago caesia | reverse complement strand
ATTAATGCATAGGCTTCCAAAAGCCGACGCCGCCCGTTGGGCGCATCGAACCATCTATTTGTAACAAATATGTCATCGTTATCGAAGTGTCGTTATTAAAATTAATAATATTTCATTGTCATATTTTTCTATTACTGTTACATATCATGTTCGTAATACATTATAGCATTCTTCTAAGAGTGTCGTTATCGGTATTAATATAATTATCGTTAGACATGTTTCGTTATTTCTACCAATACATTTTTTTTATATAAATTTAAATAATTTTTTTTATAAATTGTTAAAAAGGTAATATCTTCCGGGGCAACGCCCAAATGACATACCTCGTTTTAAATGAAATTTGATTGGATGACATATAAGTAAATAATTAATTATGAAACTTGTCATAGAGGTGAATAATAAATTTGAAATGGACGGATTATCACTAGTAAAATAATATAATATAACATAAGTAATGTATTTTATGTTATGTGTTAATATTAACATTAACTAACTTTTTTATCGGATAAAGTTTTATTTCATTTACATGATCAACACAAAATATTACCTACATTGTTACAAACTTGAATGTTTATCACCCATAACGGTACTAATTTTAAAAGTTTATTGCTTATTGATACATGTTTGATTACTAATAATAATACCGATTTTTGAAAGTTTTATACCCTAAAAAATCAAATTTACCAGTTGAGACGGTAACTAGTTAGTTACCATGTTACTTATATTTAAACTAATTTGAAGTATTTATGACTTATTTTGTTATTTTATAAAATACATTACTTGCAATAAAAAAAATTATCTTAAAATAATTGTATAGATTACAATTAATGAAGAACGAGGATAGGCACGCTTAGGCGATTAACCTATTCTAATGTTGAATGATATGTGTGATGTGTATATGTTGAATGCTACGAGATATGTGTTTTATGAATAATGAAGTGAATGATTTGTTAATGATTAAAACGATTAAAATGTTTTGAAACCTTTGTGTACTTACTTAGCTATTCGTAGCTAACACTTGTTTCTGTGTTGCTTCCTCAGGATAAGCAGTGAAAGAGCAAGTAGCAGTGAGGTGCGAGGATGGGTAGACGTTTTGATGATGGCTTTAGTTTACCCATAGTTCCTGCGTAGACTTATTTTATGTTTTGTTTATGACCTTGTGAAGTCTTGGATTTTAAGACTTAATATTGTATGTATTAGCATTTATGTTGGTGTCAATACTGGATATTGGAATTCTTTTATTGTGATGCTATGATATGGATTTAGTAACACTGTTTGTCTTAAATGATTTTAGTTTAAAGTTTCCGCTGTTAAGTGCCGTTTGGCAAAAATTTTGAAATCCATGTTTTTAAAATGATGGGTGTTACAAGTTGATATCAGAGCCAGCTTTAAGTGAACCAATTGCTATTTGACCATAGGATTGAACTTAAACTAGACGGATTAGATGATGAGCTAGGTATTTAAGCCTTAGCTTAGGATGTGCTATTGTTAGGACGGGTCGACTCACATTATTCCCCCAGAAACGGAGTCTCTAGCACCCTCGTCTTCCTAGGCTAAGAGCGGACAATTCCGAAGAAATGGTAAGATATGCGTAAGAGTTCTCGCAGATCTCCCCGACTTTACCAAATGCCCACCACTGGCCCTTCCCCTTTCCGGGTCTGGATTTTTCGCGTCGTTTCTGTCGTCGTGGTCGACGGGGAAGAAAGAAATGAATGAATGTTCTTTTGGGAAAATGTAGAATAATACACCTACCGAGACGAAAGCCAAAGGTGAGTCTAGGGTTATTATGTGATTTATATGGTTAATATTATATATTTCTCGATCTGTTCGTCTCTAAATTAGTCCGTTTGCGTTATAGAAAATGGTGTCGACACGTAGGAATGGTGATTATGCTCCCTAAAACGCGGAGCTTGCTGAATTACTTCGAACAGTCAAGGAGGATTTGAACGCAACACGAGCTGAACTGGAAAACGTCACCAAACAAAGAGATGCTTTTGCTCGTGCTCTTGAGGAGGCAGCCGAGCAATCTAGTCGCCGTAGCCGCCGTAGCCGCCGTAGTTGCCGTAGTGATGATATGACACCTACACGCTCAGGTACGAGAACTACTCCTACTGTTCATTCCACACTCCGACCGGAGGCTGAGATACCCAAAGGTGATTTTAATGCTGGGGGTGGTGCTTATCGGGTTAAGGAGTTCAAGTACAAGAGCTTTAATAAATGTGGTGCTAAGGAATTCGATGGTACGCTTGATGCGGTGGGTTGCATGAAATGGTTGGATGATATCGAGGTTGCATGGAATGGTTGGATGATATCTAGGTAGTTTGGGGTTTACACCAGACGACCCAATAGAGTTGAGAAGCGGTAAAATCAAGATTGCTATGTTAATACATTAATTGATCTCCCTGTTAGATAATAACGATGATGTGGCACGCCAGCAAAGAGCTAGAACATTGATTCTAGGTCTTCTTGCTACTCAGATTTTTGTTGATTCAAGCACCTACGATATCAGTCTGAACTATTTGCAAAATCTTACTGACCTTAGCAGAGAAGGTCGTAAGAGTTGGTGGTGCTGTTATCGCCAATCTGTATAGAACTCTGACCAAAGCAACTGGTCCTGAAAGAAAGGGCATTGAAGGCCCTTTGTTGTTGTTGCAGTATTGGGCTTGCGAAAGAATGACAAACATTGCCCCACGCGTTATTCTTGATTGTGAGGACGATCCATATGATTATTCAGACTGCTTAGCAAATAGGTATATATATAATTTTTTTACTATATATATATTTAAAATAAATATATGGTTATTTATTTTTTTCCATTACAATCTGGTTGTAGGTGGCTTGGAGGTTTATCTCATACCGACACGCCTGCTCATGTAGCAAGTGCGTACCGGTCATTTTTTTAATGCGTTAACAAATGAGCAGGTACACTTTTTATTAGGTGGCTAATGTATTAAGAATTCGGTTATAATATATTAACAATTTTTATTTTCCAATACAGTTCGATTGGACTCCGTATGCTGACTTCATAGATAACCTGCTTGAAGATTGTACGGATGGTCAGCAAATATGGAACTACAGTGTCCCTTTAGTTTTTTAGAATGAGGTAGAACCTCATCTACCACAAATGGTTGCTAGGCAGTTTGGCTTTATACAAACCATTCCATCTTCCAATGGTTTGTTGACACCACAGGAGCCTACTAGACTCCAAGGGCTGAGGAAGGGGGGAAAAGGTGTGATCCCTTGGGCACACCGGTATAATCAGTATATAGAAGAATGGAACAACCGAGATAACCAGGTTTTCCAAGGAGCACCAGGAAATACCACTGCACCAGGCTATATGCAGTGGTACCATGACCGTACTGTATTATGTGTTACAAGACCGGGTGCTCAGATTCCTCCTTCCCAGTGTCCTAATTGGGGCGCTGAACAACAACTGGCAACAAGTTTTACTAATAAATAGTTACATTTTTAAAACATACTAAATTGATATTAGTTTTTTATTGATGCAGTACGAGGGACTGAGGGAGGTTAATCAGCGGGCTGAACAGTTTCAAGAATTATTTCCGACACAAAGCCAACTGTTTCAGGATATTAGGACCATACCACAGGAGGTTTTTGAGTACAATCAGCGGGCTGATCGTATGAATTACAGCTTACAAAGTATTCAATTTCCTCCCGGTGGTTTCTATCCAACTCCCCTTACTGCTGCCGGTGGTTTCTATCCTACTGTTCCTACTGCTCCTGGTGCTTCAAGTTCTGGAATGGGTGTCTATCGAAACATGGGTTTTTTCACCCCAACAATGAACTACCCATTGTTTAATGCCTCCCCAGGCAGATTTGCACCCGATTTCTAGCCAAGTCACCAACCAAGACATTTTACCCCAGTTCGAATGCCAGATTTAAAAATGCCTAGTTCATCTCAATACCCATATGCAGATTTGGGAAATGATGAAGACGAAGAAGAGGCAGTGCCAGTGCAAAGACGTCGAAGGCAAAATCGCCGACCACCTTGTGGAACAGGTGGTCATCGATAAATGGGGGAAATGTCATATTTTTTTCATTGTAATAAACATTATGTAAATTATTTCATTGTAATAAATATTATGTAAATTATTTCATTGTAATGAACATTATATTAATTATTTTTAAAACATTACATAAATAATACAAAACATTACATAAATAATACAAAACATTACATAAATGATACAAACATTGGTAACGAAAACCGTCTTCAGCTAGCATTTTCCAACTAACCGCGATGTCGATTTTTTTATCAATCAACTTTAGCATTTTTTGCAATTCCCAAGTTATTTCATCAATGTTTGATAATGTAGACCCGAGATAATCTGCATGCATTTCTTCACCTGGGATGAGCCTCTTATCACTGCTATTTATTTGTTTTATTTTTTCTTGGCATTCAACTTTTTTGTTTTGCATATGGATCTTTAAATCATTAATTTTGTAGTGAAGCTCATAACCGTCGGAAATATCTTCTGTACACTGGGCTTTCAATGCATGGAATGTTATCATAGGAGTTGAAAAAGATGAAGCCATAAAGATGTTGTTGTTTAAAATGGGATTTGTTTAAAATATATGTTGTATGGATATCAAACTTAGGTGGGTTATATATAGCCGTGAATTTTTGAAAAAAAAATACTCAATCCGGACTTCCCAAGTCCGGAGTCGACATCAATTTCAATAGTCATCAAGTACGCACGGAGCTAGTAAAAAAGTACGCAGTGGGTTGTCACATCATGTCTCGAATCCGGATTTGGGAAGTCCGGACTCAACTCTTTTTTTTTTTCCGAAAATACATGTATGAATCCGGATTTGGTAGTTCCGGAATCATCCGACGTGTACACAATCCGGAATTGCCAATTCCGAATTCACCGTTTGCATAAAATTTTTTTTCCTAAAACTTGTTTGACAAAGTCAACACAAAAAACTACTACTCCAAAAAAAAATTCCTACCTTATTATCCACATGCGTTTCTTTCTTGAGGTATTAATGATTGTAGCCAAAATATTACGTAGTTTATATTCCCATTTCCATATATTATACGTTTATATATTTCAACTAAAATAAACCTTAACGTAAAACAAATAAGACACGATATTATGATGACACGTGCCATACAACTTTAAAAATAAATTAGTTATCTTTTAAGGTATATTTGATACTAGTCTTAATACCTGTACGATATACGGATTGAAAATATATATCATATGATTGTTTTTTTTTATAAATAAAATAATATTTGAATATACTATGACATGCATTTAGCGAGAGACATATATCCTAATCATATTACTCAAGATCTAACATTACTTTTGATATTGGTAATAGTATTATCTAATCTAAAGTCATTATGGTGAAACATGGTTCGTGTTGTTTAAAACTTTCAATCACGTTTATTTAGGTTAGTATATGGATAAATAATTAAATAATAAGTAATATTAAATAATAAGTAATAGAGTAAATTCCAAAAACCGTCCCTGTGGTTTATTCATTAACCATATCTAGTGGAAAGTTTTTTCACTATTCATCCCTAAAGTGAAAAAATTGTTACATAAACCGTCCCTTCTTAAAATAAAATGACAAATATGTCCTTTTACATTTATTTTATTTTATTTTATACTAAAATATTAATTTAATCATTAAATTATGATTATATATATATATAAAAAAAATGACAATCACCATCATCTCTCCTTTTATCTTTTACTTTTTTATATTTTCTTTTTCATTACCCTTTTAAACTACAAAAATTACCATCTATAACAAAATCACCTCTACAAAATAAACAAAAGCAATATATCTCTCGGTCACGCAATTTGATCTATCAAGTTACTTCTCTTTAATCCTCGGTCACGCATTTCATTATATAGTTAGAGTGGGAAGAAAAACGGGTTTTTGTAGATTTAAAATGATCGTGGTGAATAGTAGTTGTAGACGTGGTTTTGTTATATGTGATAATGCTTGTAGTTAAAAAGGGGAATGAGACATAAAATGAAAAAGAAAAAATAGAAGATGAAATAAGATATGGTGATGATAATAGTTTTTTCTTATTTTTATATTAAAATCATGATTTAATGATTAAAATAATATTTAGTATTAAAATAAAATTAAAAAAAGTATCTAAAAGGGCATATTTGTTATTTTAGTTTAAGGAGAGACGGTTTATGTAACAACTTTAGCACTTTAGGGATGGATAATGAAAAAAACTTTGGACGAAGGATGGTTAATGATAAAATGAATAAACCACGGGGACGGTTTTTGTAATTTACTCTAAGTAATATTAAATTATAAGTTAAAAACATACATATATTATTATTATTTATTAATTAATTTAACATGTCTTATAGGTCAATAAATACGTTTTATTTTTATATATTATAAATAGAAATATGTTGTAAATTATAAATTACCACCGTAAATAGGAATGACGTTTAAAATAGATAAATATGATAACAATAAGTATAATAGAAAATTTAATATAAGAGTTATAATTATATCAGATATCTAGATCTATATATTAATTAATTTAAAGTTTTAATTATTTATGATAGATAAAAAATAGGATTATTGAATATAGATTTAAGGGAACACATGTCGCTGAAACAATCAATAAAAAGATATCACAATCCTGATTTAATATATTGGTAGATAACACAAAATATTATCTGTTTATATTTAAACTTAAAACAACATGTAGTATTCAAAAACAAATTAAAAGTTTAACCCTTCCCTAATTGACTAGATCACCAACGTACTTTCTCTTTTGTACATGGTTGCCCAATAAACTTTTTTATTGATGTATATTTCTCACGAACTTGTAAAATTGTACATGGTTGCGTAATGCGTAACCTGCTTACCCTGGCAATAGCCGGTTAAAGGCTATTTCTTTTTAATTAAATTGTTACATGGATATTAAGTGGAAAAAATATAAGGGTTTAAATCACTGGATCACCAATAAACTTATTCTTTTGTACATGATTGCCCAACAAACTTGTAAAATTTGTAAATGATTCACCACTCCTTAACCTGTTTACCGCTTACTCTCTTTTCAGGTGACGTTGCGCTTATCTGACAATGATGTGGACTTTTAATAAAGATGATATGGATTCCAAATCAACAATGATGTATATAAAAACTATATGTCCGTTCTTTTCCCCCAAATTGACATGAACCCTAAATTGAAACATGTCTTCTTCGTCATCTAATAACCCTGTAAGACGTTTTCTCCCATCTCATTCTAACTCACTCTGACTTTCATTAACTCAAACGAAACCCAATCTCACCAATAATAATCCACGTCATTGCTAGCTAAACACCACGTCACCTAAAAAGAGGGTAATCAGTAAACAGGTGAAGGATTGGTGAACCATGTATAAAAGTTATAAGTTTGTTGGACAACCATGTACAAAAGAAAAAGTTCGTTGGTGATCCAATGATTAAACCCTTATATTTTTTTCACGTAATATCCACGTAACAATTTAATTAAAACAAAAAAGCATTTAACCAGCTATGCCGGTAAACATGTCACATAATACGCAACCATGTACAAATTTTACAAGTTCATGAGGAATATACATCAATAAAAAAGTTTATTGGGCAACCATGTACAAAAAGAAAAGTACATTGGTGATCCAGTGATTAAACCCGTATCAATTAATAACGTAAATTTTGATATATATCCTGGTGTGTTCATAAGCAACTGTTGGAATATATCATATTAAACATGTAATACTCACGAGTAAATGCAGCGGAAAAATAGATCACGTATAACATACAATTAATTAACATAAATAATAAATAAATAGGTTTGATTACCTTTAACCGTTGTGGATTGAATTAAGAAACCAATATTCAAAAGCATGAATATCTCTACTGCTAGTCCACACTACACTTCAACCAACGTCATTCGGATGCTAGTCCTTTAATGTATAAAAGCTAACGGGAAACAAAAACCCTTATGATTTTTATTTCCTCTTGTCGACGGCTTCAGGAAAGAAAGAAAGCATGTTTAATTCTTTGTGACTTAGACGGCTGGGAATGATAAAACAAAACTACAAAAGGGTTGATCCCTTTATTTTGTTGATTTATTTCAAGCCTTCATCTGTTCATCATGAAAGAAAGTGAAGTCTTTTTTCCTTTGGTTTTTGTACGGCTCAAACAAAGAAAAGAATAAGACCCATTTTATATGATGTATATTAGGTTAATAATAAGAGAAAAGGAAATATGTGGCTGTAATGTATCTAAGTTTGGGTATAGAACTCATAACATATCAATATTTTAATATTTATTGTATAATAAATAAATGACCTGGACCCCATAAAAATTATAGATTAAAAAACAAAAATGTAAAGGGTTCTATACCTAATCTTAGGTATATGACAGCCACATATTCTCATTCCTCTAATAATAATTAGATTAAATCATTATTTAACTAATACATTTAACTATATACATAAAGGCTTTAAGGGCTTGTATTAAATACTTGGGCTAATAATTTAGTGGACTTAAATAAGTTGATTATTTCAAGAGTCCAATAAATATTTGTTAAGACAAGTCTAATTAATTTGAATCCAACTCTTTTTTAATTCTTGATATTTATATAATATATATATACAATATAAATATATATATATATATATATATACAATATATATATATATTATTAATAATGACGTCAAGGTGTATATGTGTGTGACCCCATATGCTTACGTATATTTCAGACATATATTTATTTGTGATATGAACATTTCCCAAGAGCAACATCATAATATTTGAATGAGACTTTAAAATCACACTCTTTGTTTGACAAATGGTATGTTTATATGTTAATTTATATATTTACTACAAGGGTTTAGTACTTCAAAATGTAAGCAACTTATCTCGTTTTGTCATTGTAGGTATACAACTTTAATCTTGTGCATTGTATGTAAGTAACTTGTTATTTTGATTGAATCATGTAAAAGTGTATACATGGCAATCATATGAACTGCCACGTGCAAGTTTTTGATTGGTGCAAGTAAAAAAGTTACATGATTCGATCAAAATAACAAGTTACTTACATACAATGCACAAGATTAAAGTTGCATACCCACGATGACAAAACGAGATAAGTTGCTTACACTTTGAAGTACTAAACCCAAAATGTGGTCAATTCTATTTTATTTTATTTTTTTAATTAAGTAGACAATCTTTAACCAACAACACAACATGATTTTCTTACAAGATTTATGATTAAAATTAATCTCGAGTGAAAGAAATAAATTGAGTTGAAATTTGTGGTGAACATTTTATATTTTTGTCAAATTTGGTTATAATAACTAACCAATAATCGAGTCATTGACATATATAATTTCGTTTTCAGTGATATTATAAATCTTTGATAATTTAATAAAATCGTACATGCTCAACAATTATTATGACCTGATAGTAACCTACTCGAGATGTAAATAAGTTATAATCCTATCGCTGATGTGGGGTTAGATCACTGATAGAAACTTTTCTTTTTAGTATGAAAGTCTTGGATTTAAACTTAAGCATGGGGTAATTTAGTAAAATATTTTGTGTATAGTATATTAGGCTTTGTTATTCAAAAAGAAGAACGTATAATCCTATTACTTTTGTAAATGAAAACCACTTGGTCATAGATCAAGTGGTCACCTGCCACCGCTTATGCAACGTCTCAATGAGGAAGGAGCCTAACAAAAATTTCACACGGGAACCAAAATTTCACACGGGTTGTATCCTCGTCTTAAACCGGATTTAATTTACTCATTGTCTTGGTATCCGTTCAAGTGCATTTACCTCGGTATACTAAAAATGTTGTGTGATGGTTGTGTAGATACCAATACGGTACAAGGAATTATAGGGTTCCTTCCGATTTTTTTTATTTTTATTTTTTAACTTTGGTAAATGAATACTACTATTTATTTCAAGGAAAAAAATTTATGTATACTTTTATTTCACTTTTATTTCAAGAAATCCAACTAACTTAAACTCTTAAAAGTGGGTTGGCCACTAGTTCCCTTTAAGGTGGACCAGGGGAGAAGTTTAGTTCCATTTAAGGTGGACCAGGGGAGAAGTTTATCTTTCAAGGTTTCGGGTTCGAGTCTTGACAATGTAAGATTTTCTTTCTCGATGGTTTAAATGGGGATCTGCTCGTCGAGTGAGCTCTTCAGCACAGACTCGGTTAATACAATGTATGCTAGAGCTCCCGACATTTACGAGTAATTTACACCTTAAAAAAACGCACAAATAGGAAGAAAAAAAAACATAGTACTAATTAATCTTAGTTATGGGGAAATGAAATATATGTGGTCGATGCAACTGAGCAAACATAGGTTATTGTGCGCATATGGAAATCTAACGCGTAAAGTGGCAGTTAACGAGGATGGTTCACTCATCGAAGTCTTCGAAGATAGAGTAGTAAACAATCCTACTGGTTGTGGACTCTTGCTCCATCTACCAACTTATGCAAAAACAATTTGTGGTCATGTCTCAACTCTCAAGTGGGTGAATGACTGAATGTGTAATCTTGTTTGAAAAGGAAAACTTGTACTCCATATTCAATTTTAGTTTTGTAATAATAATAATAATAATAATAATATATGTTGGAACCACGTTAATGTAACCGTCATCGATCATCTGTTGTTCTGATATGATAATTGACGATTAACTGAAATCCTATGTCTGGTAAATATACGATGGACATATTTACTATTATTGACATACTTTAGGGTTTCCCATTAGGTGATTGGAACTACAGGGACTTATGTTGAACACATTAAACACCAGAGTTAAAAGTGAAAGATCTCTAATTATAAATAGAGACTAATTGGCTTTCATTTGAGCCTAATCTCACTTTTAATTCTCTCTAATTTTTGTGTTCTCTTCCTCATTCGGTTCTCTCCAAAACCGAACTCACTACCACATCTTAATCACAATCGCCTTGTTTTGGGAACCCGCAATCGATGGCATCCTTGCTTAATCATCTTACAGGTTTCACAGGTTCGTCAGGTGGGTTTATTTAATCATGTTATCATTATTCTTTTCAATACGAATCCTTATTTTTCCAACATATACATACTTGCACCAAAAGCAGGTGAATGTGTAATCTTTTGATAGCGGCGGCTTTGTGGTGGTGGCGTCGGCAAATATTGTAGGTAATTGATGCAAATATAATTGATGCAAAAGGGATCGTGTGTATATTTTAGGAGTTAAGTAATAGATATTGTAAATTAATTTATTAACAATATTATAGGTAAAGAGGTGATTTTTATACTACAACTTTTACTTCTTATACTACAAATAGTTTGTCATTGACTTTTTTTACCCCTAACAATATTTTCCCTTTTATTCCTTTGATTTCACAAAATCTTTTGCCCATACCCAAAAGTAGAGGTGTAAACGAGCTGAGCCGAGCCCGATCTTGGTAGTGCTCGAGCTCGAGATAGTTTTAAAAGCTCGAGCTCGAGCTCGTTCGAGCTTTATTATTTAAACTCGAGCTCGGCTCGTGAGGTATTAAAAAAGCTCGAGCTCGACTCGAGATCGGCTCGTTTGTCTAAAAAATTTAAAAGAGTTCGAGCTTGGCTCGAACTCGAGCTCAGTATGTGACCAAAACTAAGCTCGATTACTAGAAGCTCGTTTAGGCTCGGCTCGATTAGTATATGAAGGCTCGATTAATAAAATAATATGTATATATATATTATTGTATTATTATATTATATATGAAAGCTCGTTTAGACTCGCGAGCTTATTCAAGTTATGTATTCGAAGTTCGAGCTCGTTTAGGCTCGACTTGAAACGAGCTTTTTACGAATCGAATTCGAATAGTTCGCGAGTAGGCTTGACTCGTTTACACCCCTACACCTTACCCATTCTTTCAAATCCAAAGTTTTGTTTTTATTTGCTATACTTGTTATATATATTGGTTTTTAAATTCGAAAAAAGTCTTCTACCGTAGCCAAGCAAAACTGCATTGTACTCATTGTTGTTATAGCATCTCCAATGGAGAGGTTGATAAAAGCTTTTTACTATTAAATAAAGCTTTTGAAAAAGCTTTAAGCCATTGGAGTGTAAGACTTTTTATGCAATGACTTATAAATTTGTAAGTCTTTGGAGCCTTGGAGGAAACAAACACTCTCTTTCTTCTTAACTATATAAAGAAATGTTCCAAAGACTTTTTATAAGGTTTTACCATTGAAGAGAAAGCTTTATGAAAAGTTTTTTTTTAATAAGTTTTAAACTAATAACTTAACCATTGGGGATGCTCTTAGTCTATATATCTACATTTATGAAGTATGAACTTTGAGTGTTTTTTTTTTCTATCTTATGACCAGCACAATTCTATTAGCTTTAGCATTTCATACTCATATGTGTCAAGATTTGCTCATAAATTCTTAGGAGTCGAATTATATTATATGTGTCAACAATTCTATTAGCTTTAGCAATTCATTCTCCTATGTGTCAACATTTGCTCTTATGTGTTGACATTTGGTCTTATGTGTTGACATTGTGCGGTACGATTTATAGTATATGATAATTAGAGTTTTTGTCAAACAAGAAACCAGCTAAATATATTACAGTATACTAGATCCATGATCGCGCGATGCGACGACGATGGTGACGGCAGCGATGGCGTTGGTGGTGGCGGCGGTGCGGGCGGCAGTGATAATGTGGTGGTGAATATAAAAGTAATTGATGTAGAAGAGGTAGTGTAGTTATTTTAAAGGTTGAGGATTTATGTTATAAATTATTTCATTAAGGGTATTATAAGTATATTAGGTGGAGATGTTTAAATTAGTGAAGAAAAGGTAGGGGTATTTTAGTTTCATCAATTCATCTTTTAAGAATTTAAGGGAAGGGTTTCCTTTTATATAGTATTATAGATTTAGATATTATTTGCAACATAACACATCCAATGACCCTCACAATTTACTCCCTCTCCCATCTTTGTCGACTTCAACCAAACACCCCCTTTCAAATTAGTCGAATTCGACGTTAGGGTTTCTTAGGAATTGAACCATGCTTTAGTGAATCTGATTAACAAAATTAAACACATGTGCAACAATCAAAAGGATATCCAGGTTTGAGAAACCAGCTAAATATATATTATATTGTATTAATGTTTGTATCTCTCGATTAGTGTAGTGCACTTGCGATGCATGACATGCATGAAGGTTTTTATATATATATATATATATGTTTGTACGATGAGTTCATCTTTACTTTTCTCCATTTCACTGTATGCATGTAAAACTCTAATGCAAGA
>JAOXNX010045823.1:0-13323 GCA_028566075.1 Solidago caesia | reverse complement strand
TTATTTGTTAAAAATTATTCATTAATATTAGAAATATTCATATTACCTCTCTTACATATTTACATTATATATCTCTTATCACCTAAAATATCTACACCACCCTCTTAGTAGGTACAATATCACTGGCCGTAGAGTATGGAACTTCAGTTTTCAGTGGTGACTCACTGGGAACACCTCATGTTGAATCACCTATGATTAGATCAATTGGGTGAGCTTTTGTCCACTTAGTGTTATGACCAGGGTGAACAATCATATCAGTGCAAGACTCTTGTTGAGGTTCCACTGATTCTTCATAAATCACTTCAGCTTCATCTTCAGAAATGACATGACTGGCATCATTTACTCCTTTAGTAGAAGTTTCTCAAGCAGGAACTGATACTTTTTCTTCAATATTGAACTTCATTGAAGGATAGAAAGGAGTATTGGAAATCGGTTTAGGTAATGGTTCCACATTAGTGTAAGTGGAAACAGTATCTTGTGAATCTGATTAGTGGTTCAGAAGGAGGATCAAAGATTGGCTTTTATTAGTGGCAGAGTTTGATTTATCAAAGTTAACATGTATTGACTTTTCTACCTTCTCCAGTCTCTTGTTATAGACTATGAAGGCCTTGCGAATGACTGAATAACCCAAAAATAATCCTTCATCAGTTTTAGTATCGAACTTGCCCAGCTGACTGGAATCGTTTAGGATGTATAATGGACATCCAAAAACATGAAAATACCAAATATTAGGCTTTCTATTCCTAAGAACTTGATAGGCTATCTTCTTATGTCTCTTGATGTAGATAGATCGATTCTAGGTATAGCATGTTGTTGTTATAGCTTCAGCCCAAAAATATTTCAGAAGACCAGATTCAGTAAGCATACTCCTGGTAGCTTCTATCAATGTGTGATTTTTTCTTTTAGCAACTCCATTTTGTTTTGGAATGCCCGCTGATGAGAAGTTCTGAGAGATGCCAGTGTCAGAAAAGAAAGACTCCAGTAAAGAGTTTTTGAACTTAGTACCATTTTCACTTTTTAACTGATACACTTTTCACTTGTGCTTCAGTTCAACTTGCTTGATGAATGAAATGATTTCAGCAGCAGCTTCACTTTTTGACCTGAAAAAGTTAACCCAAAAATATCTTGAGAATTCATCCACAATAACTATGGTATACCTTTTTCCAGCATGAGTTTGTACATTCATTGGACTAAAAAGATCCATATGAAGCATATAAAGAGGTTTAGTTATGCTGAAATTCTGCATGGTTTTGAAGCTGGCACATCTGTTTTCCCATTTCACATCTTGGACATGGTTTGTCTTTGTTGAAAGATAAAGGTGGTATCCCTTCAGCCAACTGTTTTCTGGATAGCTTGTTGAAATTTTTGAAGTTCAAATGGGATAATCTCTTGTGCCATATCCAGTTTGTGTCTTCATCAGCTTTAGAATAAAAACATTGCTGAGAAGTAGCACTTTTTAAATTCAATGGATACCCATTCTTTTTCTTGGTGCTACTAACATCATCTTCCAATTTCTATCTAATATGGTGCCTTGATTTATGTCGAACAAGACCCTAAAGCCAGAATCACACAACTGAGTGACACTGATCAGGTTATATTTCAAACCATTTACATATGCCACATGTGTGAATTTAACATGTCCATTGTTCAACCCACCATATCCTTTTGTTTGTACAGAAGCATTGTCTCCAAAAGTAATCATAGGACCAGTCTGTGACTGCTATTCCTCCAGTAGGGTCTTACATCCGGTCATGTGCTAAGAACATCCGCTATCTAGGTACCAGATTTCTTTGTCATGATCTCCCTGAACACAAAAAAAAAAATCATTAGTTAGATTTGGGAACCCATCGACTGATGGGTTCACTGGACTCTCCCTTAAGAGTCTTCTCATATTTTTATCCAGTATGACTAGAGGGTTCCACTGGAGTTGTTGCTTCAGCTGGAACAAAAACAACTTTTGTTTTTGATTGCTGAAATACCTTTTCCTTTCCAGAAATATCCTTTTTAGTTTTGGAAAAAGGGTTTTCATTTTGTTAAGGTTTAGATAAAGTTGATGGAAAATGATTTACTCTTGAGTTGCAACTTTGAATTTGTCGAGCCAATGATTGAAATTGGCTCTCTAATCTTAACAAAATGGATTCTTCATTAGACACCTGAGCCTTTCCTGAATTTGGACCATATGGCTCAGGAAGGAACAATTCTTTCTTTTTCTTAGAAGAAAGATTATGAGGTGAAGGCTTCTTTAGATTGACCTTTTTAACTGGAGAGGTTGTCTGAGGCTTTCTAGTATTAACCTCAGAAGGGGACAGAAACTCATTAGTTTCACCGCCTATTATGCTAAAATCTTTTACTTTAAACTGTTCAGGAAGTTCATGGAGTCCAGTCATGATAGATGCCAAATGAAGATCTAAAGAAATATATGGTTTATTTTGATCAGGTAAGGCATACTGAACAGACCGACTTGTATGTCATCCATGATTTTATGATTTTTTGTTCCTTTTCAAGAGTTTTCAAAAGATCTTGTTTTTCAATTTCTTAATTGGCACTAATAGGCTATTGACTTTTGAGGGTCAGATGGAAATCTTTTAGTTCTCTTATACAGTTTTGACTGGCGCTCAGTTCTACTGAGTTATTTTCAAAAAGTCTTAAGCTTTCTGAGCTCGCAGTTTCAACAAAAGCTAAATCATTGTGTAAAAGAGCTAAAAGATCTAATTTACGTTCTTGATTTAATTCACCACCATAAATACAAACCTTTTTCATAATGCAATTAACCTAGTTTCGAGATTCAATATCATCCTTGACCAGATGTTTTTGGTCAAGTGTCATGAAACACAGATCCCTGGCTCCTTTATCACTATCCGATGATTTGTCAGAGTCTTCCCATCTTAAATCTTTTGCTATCATACAACCATTTTTGTTTTAGTTGTCTATAGACCATGAGAGATATCTTAGCTTTGAGCTTTTTCTACTTTTGCTTATAGCCATCATCAAATCTCTGAAAGAAGAGTGCGGAGATGGACCAGATTGAGAGACAGAATAACTAGACATGCATTCCTTTAAGAAATGACCTTTCTTTCCATACTTAAAGCACGTGGAAGCACGTGGTCTACTGGAGCGATTTGCATTGGACTTAAAACAATTAAATGTTTTAGCCATCATGGCTACAAGGTCATCATCATCATTCTCATCACAATCAGTTGTAAATTCATAAGATATTCCAGCGTTCATAAGATCACACATGATCATCTTCACTGAGTGTGACTGGACACTCTCAGGAGATACCAGTGCAGATCCACGAGGTTCAGTATACTGAACCATTTGAGAACTAGTGGAAACATGATTTTTGGCATCTTGCTCAGCCATTGCTCTCCCTACTTTGTTCTTTTCAGTAAATCTGAAGGCTCCATATAAGGAGTTGAGAGTATGACTGTGCAAAGTTTTGCCTTGTCTTAAAACCAAATCAAATTCTCCCATTTTGAAGAAAGAATGTCACAAAATATTTCTAACAAAATTTTTGGATCTTTCTTTACACCTAAAGCCTTCAACTGATTGTCTACTATACAATTCCAAAGTTGTGATATGGAATTGTGCCATGTGAGACCTTTCACTGTTCATTGAACAATGAAGTTCTCAGGCTGGCAGGTAAGCTGCTTGCTTGATTTTTTTATTTATTTAATGTTTAATTCTCATTTGTTTTTGGTATTTTATAATTAAATATCTAACTTTAGGTTTTAGCTTTTCATATTAGTTATATTTAACTTTGGGTTTTAACTTCTCTTTATAGTTTTTTCTTCAGAATTTGGTTTTACTACTTATTATATGTTATGTTGTTATCTCACATACGCCTTTACCTAATATTCATTTTTTGTTTATTTTTTGCTTTCTACAATTAACTATTCTGTCAGCTTGCTTGGTTTTTTTTTTTCATGTTTTTACCCAATGTTCATTTCTCTCTCTCTCTTTTTTTTTTGCTTTGTACAATTAATTATATCTAACTTTTAACAATCATGTCGGTTTTAGTTTTCTTCTTTTTGGATAATGCTTTTACCTAGAGTTTGATATATATATATATATATATATATATATATATTATTAGTTTTTGGGTCATGCTTTAAACTAATGTTTATTTTTTTTTCTTTTACAATTAGCTATATCTAGCTTTAAGTGTTAGTTTTTATTTTTGGATTTTTTTTTGTAGCTTTTTCTTTTTAAATCATGCTTTTAAATAATGTTTACTTTTCATTTGTTATATGCTTTGTATAATTAATTATATCTAACTTTAGGTCCACCTTCTCTTTATGAGGTTTTTTCCCCTCATAATTTAGGTTTTGCCAATTATTATATGTTATGTTGTTATCTTACATATGGTGAGATATATATAACTATTATCAAAGTATCATTATTTTGGTTAAACTGCTGGTAACACATTATATTATCGTTATCGAAGTGTTATTATTTACATATTAATAAAAGTATTATTATATGTTATGTTCATATGTAACATTATATCATTTTTATCAAATTATTATTTTTTGCTTTAATATGGGCACAATATTGCAATCAACTGCCTTTTATGTTAAAAAAAAAAATAGATACCCGCGTCAACGCGCGGGCATAATCTTCTCGTTTACAACATTTATGAATCTGATATATAAGTGAGGGACTCAGCTGGAAGTGCAAAGAAGGATTCATATTTTTTATTTAAAGCAACTTTTCTTGTGACAAGCGTTTCAGCAGTACCTTCATATTGGGTCAACAATTTCTCCCACGTGGTTTTAGCAGTTTCAAAAAGAACAAGAGTGGGAACTAAAGAAACAGGGACATCTACCAAGATCATATTTTGTAGCTTATTGTTTAAGTATACCATTCTATGATCTTCTTCAGACCAATGATCTCTTACCTTAGGCTGAAATCTCTTAGACCCATCAGGATTTAAAACGACTGCTGAAAGATTTCCTGTGACATATGGTCCATCTTTCAAAATAGTTAATAATTTCCTCTCCACTCCCACAATGTACTTTATCATTCAAGCTTTCCATGTAACAAATGAATCACTATCCCCATTGAATCTGGGAACATGATTGTTAGGAAAGTGCACATGTACATTTTGAGAAGAAAAACTAGGAGTAGGAGGGGGGGAGGTGCAACATTAAAAGGTGGTGGAGTATTACCACTACCACCTAGTTGGAGTGGCATATCTCTAGTTACTAAAGAAATTTGTTGATCATTTACATTATCGGTCATCACAACAGATCAAGTTTATGAGATTAAACTTTTCGCTTTGATACAAATTGTTAGTCCCACTTTTATGATGGTTCAAAAACGTAGACACCTCTATGTCAATAATAATCAAAGATTGTTTATCAAAACTATAAGGTTTTACAAACCAGTTTAGATAAACAATACACAATTCTTTTAATTAATTTATCAATTAAAGAACTTTAAGCTTTAAATAATAAATTTACTTTAATACAATTTATTAAAGTAGAAATAACACAAATGTATTTTTCAAAAGTATTTCATTTATTGATGTATAAACAAAATACAAAGGTTGTAGCGGAATCAGAATAATGTAAACAAAGTACTCTTACAATCTATGAAAGAAACAAATGATCTATGATCAACCTTTTGTGTTCTAAGAAATACCCAAGTATTTTTAATAATAGAACACAAAGAAATAGATTCAAATTCTACTTGATAAAGCTTTTTGGTCGTGTAGGGTAATAAGCATGTTGTTCAACGACCTTATAGAATGCATTTACTTCACTTGATATTTATAGGCAAGTGTACAAGTGACGACTAGGACAAATACGTATAATTATATGGTTTAAAATACTTGGGGACATAATGCGAATGCATTAAAGAAAACCCATGTAAGTGTATAATGTATGTGTGTGACAGTCTTTGATTAGACGTATTCACATTTTCGTTTTTTAATGATTAAAATACATGGGGCCCAAATCATTTATTTATTTTAAAAAAATATTAAAATATTAGTATGTGAGAGGTTCAATACCTAAGCTTAGGTATGAGACAGCCTTATATTCACTTTATATATATATATATGTATGTATGTATGTATGTATGTTTGTTTATTACATTTGTCTATTTTGCAGGTTAACGCTTAATTAAACAACATATAAAGGTAATACTAATAATTGATTTATTTATAAGTAAAGTATTAAAACATTGAAAATTTTCCTAAGTGTATTTTGCGTGTTTCTAGAACGCGTATATCATCTGCGTGTTTGTAGAACACGCAATGGGCCAAACCCTAGAGTTAATGGGTTTGTAAGAAACATGCAAAGCCCAGCCGGTCTGCGTGTTTCCAGACTTGCTCTATAAATATGTGTGTTGTGTCTGCGTGTTAAGGGAGACGCACTAGAGAGAAGGTTAGAGTGAGAAACAAGCAAAACACACACTTACAAAAACTGCGTACGTGTTTTTGAGAGAGGGTATTCATTTTGAGTGTTCTTGTCTTGAGCATGTGGCATCACACGTGGGCTGGAAGGGTGATAATGGTCCTCTGGTGTGTATCATTACCCAACCTATCATCAGGGTTTAAATAACCGGTTTTCTTGGGAATAGAGCTCGATGGTGAAGGAATAGGAGGAATCCTGGTTTGATTCGGCATGTCTTCCCCTGTGTGATATTTTATTTCACTTAAAGACCGGAATAGATCTTTATGATCATCAGGAGATCGATATATACTAGTACGCACCATCTCATACGTAACCAGAAGATTTAGGAGTCCACTCAGTAGGATTCAGAGGAGGTGGTATAGGTGGCATCTCAACCGTGGCCGGTAGAACAGTGGTGTTTAACAGTGGCACTATGATTTTTTTCATGGATTTCGAGTGGTGCACTTGTGTAATCTTTTTCCAGTAAATCATCACGATTCCTGGGCATATCCACACCCTCAAACGGTCCGTAAGGGTTTGTTGGTAACTGGAATCCACCACCACAAGGGATGGTGGTGGTTGCGCATTAGTAGTCGCACCATCACCAACGTTCCCAAGCCCAGGTTCGATCACAATATTGGCCGGAATTGTCTGTTCTTCATTTGTGGCATGTTTTGAAACGTGCGGTTTCTTAGGGTTTTGTGTATCATTAATAGGCGACTAGGTGTAAGGTTGAGAATCGCCATTTCCTGAAACACCTTGAGAATTGCCATTTTGGCTTTAATATTTCATTTTAGACTTATCTCTATGTAATATTAAATGTGTTTCGATAATTTAGTTGCATCCTATGTTTCCGCCACAGTTCGGGTGTGACAATTACCTTCCAAAACCAAACTGTCCAACAGCTTTAGTGATGATATCCAAAAACCTTAAAACTCCAAATTCAAGTTAACTAATAGATCGAGTATGCATTATCTCGAATTGATTGCTTGTTGAAATAGGGCTCGGTGAATTTGTAAAGATACAGAACAGTTGTATAGATTACACAAGAACAATTCTCCAATTTAATTTTTATTCAAATGATGAAAGATATAACTGAGTTCATGGACTCCTATTTGTACTACACAACTGCTCTTACTTACATACTGTAAAACTATAAATCGAGATTTCGAGCTTCACTGTGTGTTTTAGTATGTGAGAATGGCGGTTATGATGTATGTGTAATGAGAGAGAATAAATTGTTGTCAACTGGATTGGAATTAAGAAATGATTCAAAAGGTTACAAATGGTATAGAGTTGAGGGTATATATACATATCAATCTATATTTACATCTAGACCCCTCAACTCATATTAGTTTTCATTTCTAATACAAAGTGCATACAAATTGACACTAACAATTATATTTCTAACAATCTCCCCCTTAGTGTCGATTTGTCAAAAGAACTCATCTCCTGCCTCGTCCTCGTCCTCTTCCACGTCTTCTGATGATTCTGGGAATAAAATGCCAATTATCACCTTCCGGTCTTCTTTCTGGTAATTGAATGTTCTCAGCAAAGTCTACCGGAGGTCTGTTGTGAAGGCCAGGCACATTACTTGGTTGGTATTTCACCCAGGTTCCTTCGGATACATAAATCACATTCTGAGGAGTGTTTGGACGTTTTGCATCTTTCAATTTTCTGATATCTTGCCTGACCGATAGACAATAATGAATCTTCTTCATCACTTTTCTCATTAGCATCTTTTGTTCTTATTCTGATTCATCATCGGCTATAAACTTCATCGGTTGAAGACAATATCTTAGAGTTCCATCATAATACTTGTGAAGATCACTTGTTCGGATAAAAATCTTCTTCTTGCTCTCATTTATGAAGATGAAACCCAATTCAGGTTCTTTGAGAACTTGGCCAAACTTTAAGTCATCCAAATTTTGTCTGGATCGTTTGATTTGGAACAGTAATGTTAATCTTCTTTTTCATCCCTTTTAACCCCATTTGAAAGTCTTGGAAACTTGCATGTTGAATTGCACTTTTCATGAAGTTTTTGATGGCTTTATCTGCGATCTGTTCGTCTGGAGACTTTACAAGAGCGTCTTGGAAGTGATTGTACGTACAGCCAAATGATATCTTCCACAGCAAGTCTGAAGAAGTCTGCTTTAGTGAATGTATAATCATGTCCATCTGATCTTATAACATCATAGATTGGAATCCAGACTCTTCAACGCTTGACAACTCTTACTCCTCTAAGCCCTACAATTCTATATTCTTTCTGAAGAGTCATTTCATGGTCATTTTTTATCTTCATTTTCTGCATCATGTCTTTGTATTCTTCTCTTTGTTCCGGAGTCATGTCTTTAACCTTGTATGATGCATATAACTCTTCAGGTTGTTTCTAGACACTTTGTCTAACAAAAATTAAATACGCCCTTTCTTCAAGATACCTAGCTTTATACGCCCAGGGCTTTGGCCTTATCCGAATATTTCATTTCTTCTCGATATTCTTCACAAAGTATCCTTCATTAATGTTCTTCAACTGTTCATGGGAGACATTTGGAACTTGAAAGGTTCCGCTTGTGTTTTCGGCAGTCTCATGAGGATTGTAGAGTTGGTGGACTATCTCTTCAAATGTTTGTTTAGAAAATTCAGCGTCTGTGGGGGGAAGGTTTTGAAATCCAGGAAAGTGATACCCCGGATCAAACTCTTGATCTTCCTCATGTTGTACCCCTGATGGTCCTACAACTTCTACAACCTTTTCCGGTTCAGTTCCTCTAATTATAACCTCATCATCTGAATCTTTACTTTCATGTGCTCTTTTAAACTGTTCAATTTCTTCATCCGAGCTTGAATCAGTGTAAACTAATCCTTCTTCCTCCCTTATATCTCCCTGTTCATGCTCTTCTTCTTCATGCACTTCTCCCATTGTTTCCTCATTTCTTGACTCGGGATACATTATTTGTAATGACTCGGGATAGATGACTTGTAATGGTTTACTTATAATCATTTCATCCATTCTCGCCAATCTCATTCTATTGAACACATCATCCTGTTTGTCTTCATCATCATCTTCATTATCATCATCACTATCACTTGTCTGATCTCCAATCCCAACCTCTTTTCCTCCCAACCCCTCGAAACTTTCTTCGTTATCATTTTCTTGTACACCGTCACCATTACCTCTTCCATCACCATCACCTTCACCTCCATCACCTCCTGTTCTTTCTTCATTACTTGCCAAGTTTACTTCTTGATTTCCTTGACCATCTTCAGCTTTCTCCCTCTCGGGGTGATCCTCAGAATTTGGATCATCCCGATGGCTGGAGGAAACAACGGCCGGTCGGCAAATAGTTTCCAACTTTTGTACTCTGTTTGTAAGGGCGTCCAATTTATCTTCAGTATCTTTCTTTTGTTTTGCAAGTTCGGCTTTCAAGTCTTTTATCTCTTGTTGACTGTCATGATACTGTTTTCTTATCTTTAACGCTTGAAATACCCCTTTGTCATAAACATCCAACTTTGACTTTTCAGAAAGTAATAGCGCATATAAAAGATCACATAATTTGGACTTGCGCATATCACTTAAGTCAGAAGTTGTCGGTTGAGTTGTTTGATTTGTTGTTGGTATGTTTTTTGTGATTTGGGATGGTGTTTGTGTTCTTTGTGTTGGTGTTATTTGGATTCGAGTTCTTGAAATATGAGTTTTAGGTGGAGCCAAATGAAGTCTTTCTTGAAAAGGAATTACGGGACATTTCTTTTTGATTGAGAGAGATGTATCAATAGCTTTGCCCGATTTATCTCTCCTTTGTTTCATAAACGCTTCATGAAGTCCCATGATGAGATTCATTTGTTCTTGTGATTGTTGAGGAGAATGAACATCCGACTCACGAGTCGTTTGCACACGCACAGATTCCGAAGAAACTGAAGTGTGACCTGAAACCATCATTACTGGTCCAGGTTTTCCCACTGTTCCTTGAGACGATGTCTCTCCTGCGGTTGAAAGTCCACCATTTCTGGCTTCGCAACCGGGACTTCTCTCCAAAGGTTGTGAAACTTGTTCACTTCCTTGGATAGGTGGAGTAACCAAAGTAACAACGTCGGGATCACGTAGATTGCTCGTTAGTCCTTCATTCGGAATACTTTGAGAGACAGCATTGTCACCTGAGCGTTCATACTGCCCCTCATTGCTTTCCAAATTTAAGGAACCTACATCAAAAGCAGGCGTGATGATAGCTAAGGTAGGATTTCTAAGTAGTCCTCGAGAATGGATTAAATCCAACATTTCTCCACTTGTTCCGGCTACGTCACCAAAACATGCTTTCAGGATCATGTCTACGAGGGATCTAGACTCAAGTGAAATGAAAAAGGTCGGGAGTTAGGACAGACTCTCCCTTATTTCAACACTCCCAGCCTCCGACGGAGGTGGGTGTGGCAAACGTGGCTCATTCCCATGAACAACTGAGACTAACTCTTGTTGAGAGGAGCTAGAATGGCCTGCGGAAGTTTGTGCATGCGAGAGTTGGGTGCTCTCGACTTCTAACCTATGAGTTTCTTCCCGGCATATTTCAGTGGTTTCAACTATTGAAGGGCCACGTTTTCTTTTTGCGCTGTTCCTAACCCTGACCTCTCATCCTCTCTTGTATTTTCAACTCCGCCCTCATCCCTACCTTGTTCCTTCGGAATTTCAAAAGCATCATTATTGAATTGATTTTCAAACTCATCAAGTGGCTCATCAGCTTCGTGTACAACCAATTCTGGTGCATGTCTATGTTTCTTGTGCTTCTTTGATTTCTTATGCTTTGATTTCTCAGTTATGTACAATCTGTGTTTGTGTCTTTTGGCTATTGTTTTTCTTCGACCATGAAATGAAGATGATGGTTGTTCGAAATGAATTGTAGATGAGATTGGTGTTGGATCAAGAACATTTTGAGATTGGTGTTGTGGTGAAAGTTGCGGTGCTTCAGGTGTGGTCATGGACGGTAAAGGTGTTGTTTGACTTGGTGGTGTTGTTTGAGTCGGTGGCGGTGTTGTCTAGGCAGGTGGTGATTGATGTGAAGTGATTGGTGATTGTGTTTCAGGCTGCTCTTCATCAGTGGATTCGTCTCTCAAAATCGATTGTTATTTCTTTGATACTTTGATTCTAATCTTTTGAGATTTTGCAGGCCTCGAAGTCTCCTCACCTCTATCCCCTCCTTTTCTTTTCCTAGACACTGAAGGACCCTCACCGGTTTCCTATGCACAGCTGGGGTAGAAGTCTGTGGGGTTGCAGATTCCGTAGCCGCGGCTAACCACTCTCTATATCTCCTAAGATGGGGACTATCCTGAGGCACGAGAGATAACAAAAATGGTGGAATCGGAAATGGTTTGACTTTATCACTTCCACTTGTTCGGACGATAGATTTATACATTGAAATCTTACATTTGAACCTATCATCCAAGGTTGGAATTGCTGGTTCTGATGCTAAGGCATGATCGATTAGAATTGTGAAAAATCGTAAGAATGGAATGTATGTTCTGTTTTGCCTTGCTTTGCCTTTAACCAACTGCACTAGTTGAGCCCAAGTGATTGCAGCATAATCATAGTGCATGTTGTGAGTGATTCCATAATAGTATGCAAGTGAAGATTTTGTCATTCCATCTACTCCACTTTCAGAAGGCATTAGACAATGATGATTGATGATGCAATAAAGTGTATGCCATAGTCTTGCCACATATTTCCTTTTGAAGTCGGCCATTGTGGGAAGATCACCTTCATAACCAAGAGAATGTACTGCATCAAGCATCTCATTTATTGGCCTCAACTCCTCGAATTCAGTTACTTGTGGTCTGGAGTTGGCCTCTGGGAATCCAATAATGCTTCTGAAGTCATAAAGATTAAATGTATGTTGATAATCGACTTCAGGCGTTCGGATGGTATAAACAAAGTGTTCGGGTATTGTATCTCTTTTCTTCTTTTTGACAAAACTGATTGTCTCCCAAAGATCAAACACATATGTTTCTGGTACAACAGCCCCAGCGGTTAATACATGGTTGAGTGGATGGTATTTGTGGATTTCGGAGATTATTGGGAATGGTGAGTTGAATGGGTGTTGAAGTGCTTGGTTTACTATCATTTTCATTGTTGCACCTTCTTCAAAGTTTTCCATTTCTTATTTTGTTTTCTGTTTTTGAATAAGACAATATTAACACAAAAACATATGGAAACACTTAGAAAGATTTTGACACCCAAACACTTATTTACCGAGCAAATAGCTCGGTAAATGACACAAACTCGAAAAAGTTATTCACAGAAGTGCGCAAAGTGATAAAAATGTCTTAGGAAATTTTTTTTAAAAATGTTAACCTTTTTGAAACAAAAAATTGATTTACAGACAAGCAAGAAAGACAAACAGGTATCACGACTTAAAAAAAAATTGTGAAACAATCTTTGATTTACCTAGCAAATAGCTCGGTAAATGACCCTTGAACACCACCTTTTTGAACAAACATTGAGACACATGATGATTTGGCGAGCAAATAACTCTGCAAATGACTACATTCTGCCTTAAACAAAATTTTGAACACTTTGATGATTTGCCGAGCAAATAGCTCGGCGAATGACCACTTTGGATCTCTTTGAAAAAATTGATTCACAATTATTGATTTACCGAGCAATTTGCTCGATAAATGGCCTTTTGAAAAATTTTGAAAGCTTTGAAAAATTGATAATGAAAATATGATTTATCGAGCAAATAGCTTGATAAATGGCCCTTCGATTTTGAACACGGACTTAGAAAAATTTCTTAAGAAAATGATGATTTATCGAGCAAATAGCTTGATAAATAACGTTCTTATTAAGACTTAGAAACTTTTCTTTGACCTTTGCTCAAAAGTTCTTGTAATTGACCTGATAGTTCCTGCATCTCAGATGGTGCTAGACGGTAAGGAGACTTTG
>JAOXNX010045787.1:0-13328 GCA_028566075.1 Solidago caesia | reverse complement strand
TGGAGATGCTGGTGGTGATCCTCCGGCTCCAAATTGGCAACCACCTTTTGGATGTCAATCTAGTGGTAAGAGATATTGAAGTAATATGTCTTATTATGTTGTATTATTAAGGTTGTGTTCTTATGTTTTGTAGTAATTGGTTAACTTTATTTTGTAGGTTGCAGAAGATTTCGTGGTACCGCCCAATTCAAGAGCGATTGCGAGCCCATCTTACTTATATAGGGAAAGAATATATTTTTTTCATAATGGGTTAAAAAGCAATTGGGGCGACTAATAATTGGGGCGACTTGTCTTTTATGCGTCGGATTGATGTGTCGGATTAAAGTAGTAGTATTATTGAAGTTAGCAATTGGGGCGACACCAATTGGGACGACCCAGTCGCCCCAATTGAAGGGTATGAATAGCTTTTGAGCGGTGGAAATAGCAACACCCTATATAACGACTATAGTCTATAGATGCCATCAAAGTTTGTGATTATTTTGTACAGTACTCCCCATGGGGATACGTAATAAATCATTTTTCTTAAATATTTATTGGCTATAGGAAGATTCTGTCGATGAACTCCAATATTTACATTTTTTTAAGGTGTGAATTAGCAAATGACGGAAATTTTAGCATACGTTGTCTTAATCAGGTCTGTATTAGAGAGTCTTTTCGCAAAATAGATTCACAATTTAAATCTCTCGATGAGAAACCCATATCACCCCTAGAGATCTGGGGGGAAACTCACCCAGATCTACCATGAGTATAAATTAAATACATGTGGTCATCCCCAAATATGCCTAGATTAGGACTCAAATTAAATACCTGTGGTCACCCCCAAATATGCCTAGACCATTTGGTGATGGTTTCAATATTTACTTAACAGTTAGAACTTACGAAAATATAGGTTTTTTTTTTTTTTTGAAAGGCCTTACGAAATATTAGATAATATATCATTTTCTTATTTGCTTTATTGTTATACTAGAATAGTCGTTACATGAATTTAAAAAAAAAACATGAATTAAAAAAAAGTATTAAAATGCAGAGTTAATTTTTAACATAAAAATGAAATTTGTATAATTAATAATGGAACTAAACAATAATAATAGTAATACGAATTAATTATATAAATAAAAATATGTTAAATTAATTATTTAAATAAAAACATGCTAAATCAAATGAAATTAAACAATAACAATAATACTAACATAAATAAATTATATAAATAAAAACATGTTTAATTAAAAGGTTAGATGTTAAATAAATGTTAGATGTTAAAATTCTAAACTAAAAAATGAATATATGTCAATTATATAAAATATAAAATGATTAATATGTAGACTTGAAATAAAAAGGAATGGGAGGGACTGGTAAAAAACCTAAAACCCCCAAATCCAAGTGGAGAGGGCCATACTACTCATAACTTTACTTTTTGTTTGCTATATTTTTATTATATATATATATATATATATATATATATATGTTTTGGTTCAAATAAAATAAGTATTAAAGTAAAATAAATAAAATAATTATCCCGTATTTTTAAAGGTAAATAAATAAACTTTTATTGTAGTTTTAGCATTAAAATAATTTTCTAGTATTTAAATTAAATAATGGAATTAAATTAGTTGGAACCTTAGTGGATAGTGGGTATTATACCCATTAATATTGAAGAGAAAACGTGCTTGCCACCACTTTTTTCATTGGTGACTCACTACTTCTATTGTATCTTCTTCTTTTCTTCAATTCTCATTTTTCTTCTTCAATCTAAGCTCTCATTTCATAATCAAGAAATTCTCAAGTAAATCGTAAGATTTCATTATCAATTCCCTGGTCATTTGAATTGAAAGATTTGGTGTGTGGTGAAAGGGGTGTGTCGACACACACACACATAGGAGAAGAAGGAGGAATACCTTGATTATCCAAATTTCTTATATTTCAATTCTCTTAAGGTATAAATTTCTTATCTTGTTATTAAATTAGGGTTCTTGGTATTGAGTATTTAGGGATTTTGAGTATTTGGGGTTTTTGTTGGAGCCCTAGATATTGGGGTTGAAATTGATAACATTTTATTGTTAGAAGTTACTTGAATACTTCTCTAGTTAGAAATCCCATAGCTATTAGTGTTTGGCTAAGGAAAATGTTTAAATTGTTATGATTATTGTTGATAGAAAAGTGAGAATAATGATCTTGATGTGATATGATAAATTTGTTGAAGATGAATATATGTTCATAATGAATTGTGAATTTTTAGTTAGCCAAACACTACTAGGAGTGACTTTGCTGATTGGGAAGTGGTGTGTAGAGAGAATTTGAAATAATAATCTCATGGAGGTTTTTATGATATTAGGTGCTTGAATGAATTGTGAATTTGGATTATAGCAATTGTGGCAAAGGTAAGTACATTGTATCTATATGTGACGTATTGTGAGGTTAACATGAACTAATGAGCACTTACTAGTTCATGTTAACATTGATTGTTTGATTGTGATTGTTGAGAGTCCACGGTATCGGATGACGATTCGATGTGCTTAGTGGCAAGTTATATGGATCCATATATGTTGATGCTATGATATGATTGATTTGATGGTGCCATAATATGTATGCATATGTTATAATGTACTTACTAAGCGTTTAGCTTATTTTTTAGTTGTTTAAATCTTATAGGTGGTTCTACCAATACCGGAAAGAAGTCGTGTTGATTGAAGTGGTTCTAGTGTATAGAAGATATAAGACATTTTTGGTTAGTTGTTCTTATTGGGGATTAGTAGTCCCAAAGACCCGGCTCTTGATATATACTTGTGTCATTTTGTTTTGATGTTGTGAGTGCAAGTCTTGGAGTCAAGAGTCTTGAAAACTTGTTGTATGTAATGACAATTGGTGTTTTGTCATCTTGGGTAAATTACCCGTGTGTGTTAGTTTGTATGTTCAACGTTGTAAAACTTGATATACATGATTTTTATGACATGAATATGATCTTTTATGGCATGAATATGATCTTTTACATCTTTAAAATGACTTTTATGGCATGAATATGTCAAGAGTTGAACGTTTTCGTCTTATAATTCACAAATCTTTCGTGTGTTTTTCACAGTGGATTAACCTTGAGAGGTGAACCACCCAAATTGTTGTGTTATGATTGTTATTTTTTTCTGCATTTTATTAACGATAATTTGTGAGTTGATTTCTCATTGTGGTAATTGATCCAACGCTAATTAACTTTCCTACAATACAAATGCTAAAAGGCAGTAACCCATAAAGTCAAAGTCATGCATCTAATTAATTAATATGCTTATTTATGTGACATTAAATCATTAATTAGAGCTTACATCACATGAAGACTTTTAAGAAAATGATATGAAATTTCGTCGCTTTATTAGATGATCTACCAAAAGTAGTTGTTTTTTGGACCATTTTAAGCGAGTTGAGCCAAAATTGATTTCGACTTGGTTCGAGTTTGTTTAAAGTTAAGTAATTTGATCTTAATTAAAAATTTTGGTAAGTTTTTCTAATCTAAACTTGCGATTATAATAATAAGAAATATACATTCGGTGATTGATCAACTCATTTACGAATTACAACTATGGTTAAAAAAAAAAAATTAGATGGAGGGAACCTTTTGATTCCCGATACGTTAGCGGTATCCGCTCACAATCTGCATTGCTACTGTGCCGGTGAAATATCTATTTACCATAAATCTCTCATGTATGAGGTTCGCAAGATTCGAACTCTCAATCAAAAACTTTGCATAAAGGACCTAAGAGAACGATGACGATACCAGTTGATCTATGATCGATTTGTTCATTTGCAACTATGGTTGTCCAATGAATAAATGTAAGATTTGATTTCAAACAAATTTCAGGTTAAAAAGTCATGCTAGCCATAAAGCTAAAATATGTTCGATGGAATGAATCTTTGAATTGACTCTCATAATTGTTGAACTACAGATGCCAAATCAAACTATTTATCTATCTACAGCATTGGCAACACTCCATTCATTTTTTTTCCACCACTCACTCCTAATCAATCCACTTATGTCACCTTAGTTACCCTTCACTCATACCACATTCCATTATTTCATTGGCAACACTCATCTCACCCAGCACTCACTACAGTTTTCATATTATTTAAAAACTAAAATTCCATTAAAAATAATATTAAACATTACATAATACTAAAAAATATTAAAAAAACATTACATAATATTAAAAAACATTTAAAAAAACATTACGAAATATTACATAAATAGCTAATCGCCTTCCTCGTCCGCCTCGAGGTATTGTAAGTCTTGAGTCAAAATATGCTTCGTAAGATCATGTCGGAGCCGGAAATGCGTCTCCTCGTCTCGTATCTCCGGTAACGCGTTTTGGTCAAACGTCGGTTGGACCATGAGATCCCCTATATGAACTGGGCTGATTGCGCGACCGACGTCATGTATAATCATGTATAATCAATTCTAACGGCTCATCTAACAATACGGTTCGACCAATTCGTTTTGCCATTTGTGAAAATGGGTGTTTTAGTTTGATGAATGTGTGTGTATTTTGTTTAGTTTAAATGGGTGTTTTAGTTTGATGAATGTGAAGTTTGAATTTATATATAAAAAAAAAAAAATAGCCGTTGTCGTACCAACGGTCAAGTTTCACGCAGCTTCAAAATGAATGAAAGTTTACCGCATTTCCTTTCTATGCATTATCAACGATGCATGGGGATGGTGTAGAAGTGGATTGCCGCACCCACCGATTCGTCCACCATTCATACGATGCCATCCCCCTCAGTACAATGATATGCTAGGTATCTGTGAGGAGATTGAACTTGTTTATAGCATTATTATTTATTAATTACAGAGTATAACGTATAAATATACATACATGATGATGATGTCTCCAATAAAAAAACTTTATTTGTTTTAATTGTTATTTATATCTTGTCGATAAGTTATAATATTTACAAACATTAGCGGGTGTCACTGGTGTAATAGATTGATGGGGTGATTGTTTATTTTATAGATTGATTACTACAAAATGTACCCACGCAATAGGTGGAGTTGACTAGGTTTAACATAAAGACAAAATTATGGGCGACGACGTTCGGTTCTACCGACCGCCGGTGACCAATGGTGATATAAAAAAAGTTTGTAACTTTAAATTTGACTATCGAAAAATAATACTCCGTATATTATTAGTGTTGACAAATTAATTAACATTGAATTTATTATATACTAGAGGGGTTTTCGCGCAATGCGGCGGCAGCATGGTGGTGGCAAAGACGGGTGGTGGCGGCGGCGACTGGTAGTGAGGCGGCAACGAGTAGCGTAGGTTATTGATGTATAAGGGGGTAGTGTAGTTATTTTAGAGGTTAAGAGATATATATTGTAAATTAATTCATTAAGAATAGTTTAGGTACAACAATGTTGAGTTGTTAGGGGTACTATAGATAAGGAGTAATATTTTAAGGATATCGATTCATGATTTGAGATTTTGGGAGGAGAGTCATTTGATTTATACAAGAATAAAAAAAAAAGAGTAAATGGATGGGAACCCTCTGATCACATGTACTGTCTTGGTACCCATAACGCACACCACATAGACCTCATGCCCGGTGAAGCACCATCCTCACACATGGAGCACAAGATATATTTTCTCCACTTGTTTTTGGCAAGGTTTAAACCTGTGACCTGACAGTATTCATCTTGTGGGTCATGTGGTCACATTGTGACGATACTAGTTGTTCTATGATCCGTTGGTATTTATATAGGAACATAGATTAATGATTTTTAATGACTTGCCATATTTAAGGTGTTTTTAAAATCTTTAAATTTTAAAACACCCTTTTCACCTTTTAAAATATAGTAGAAATATTATTTGTGTTTTGTCTCAATATAGCTAATGAATTCTAAAAATATCAATCTATCAAAATTTATCAATGTAGCTTAAATACTTTTAAATTTTAAATTTTGTTCCAATATAAAAAAATTGAAGATATTTTTATCAAAATTTAACTTTTTTATTTATAAATTTATAAAGTTAGCACATAACCATTTGATGACTTATATACACGAGAACACGACTCTTTAATTAAAACTAAAACAAATTTTTAAAAAAAAATCATTTTCACAACAAAACTCTAGAAAAATATGAAATATGGGTATGGCAATAATGTGTAGGTCAAAGAATAGGTGCTTTATGGATGATCAAGAAAACATGAAAAGTCAACATGATTGCAAATAATTGCCACCACTAATACAAACATGTTGACTGTAGTTGAGAACTGCCGGATATCTCCACCTCCGGCCACCGTCGGCAAGAGGACACTGCCACTCACTATCTTTGATATTATATTCCTCCTCCACTTTCCAATCAACCAGCTTTTCTTCTATGAGTTCACTCACTCTAGAGCACACTTCATGGACACAATTGTTCCCAGTCTTAAGCACTCATTATCCATCACCCTTCAACACTTTTTCCCATTTGCCGGCAACTTAATTGTCTTTCCTGAACCAAATAGTTCAAGAAAACCCGAGATTCGTTATGTTGAAGGTGATTCTGTTGCGGTTACCTTTGCCGAGTGTAGTCTAGATTTTAATGATCTTACAGGAAATCATCCACGTGAATGTGACAAGTTTTATCCACTTGTACCTGTACTAGGTAGTGTTGTTAAGGAACCCGACTTTATGTCCATCCCTCTTTTCGCAGTTCAAGTGACGTTTTTTGAGAATTCAGGTATCGCGATTGGGATCACGAATCACCATGTACTTTGTGATGCAAGCACCAAATTTGACTTCTTGAATGCTTGGACTTCGATAGCCAGGCATGGTACGGATGATTTACTCTTGGCTAACGGGCCTTTGCCGTTCTATGACAGATTGGTAAAGTACCATGACTCTTTAGACAACATCTATATGAAGCAACCCGGAGTTGAAACTCTTAATGCAGAGTATCAACTTCCAGAGCTTGTTGGTCCGAGTGGTAAAGTTCGCGCAACTTTTATTTTGACCAAAGAAAAAATCAATTTGGTCAAGAAATGGGTATCCACGGAACTACCAACGTTGGGATACATATCAACCTTTTCAGTAGCGTGTGCTTACGTGTGGAGTTGCATAGCTAAATCCCGTAGTGAAACAGAAGAAAGGAAAGGTAAAGATGAGTCTGAACAGTTTGTGTGTCTTGCAAATTTTAGGAGTCGTATGGATCCACCACTTCCCCAAACCTATTTTGGTAATTGTGTGGGTCCGTGTGTGGCCATTGAGAAGACGGCGATGTTATCAGGAAATAGGGGGTTTCTTATTGCCGTCCATTCGCTAGGAGACGCTATAAGCAGAACAGTGAAGAACAAGGAGGGGGTGCTGAAAAATGCAGAATTATGGTTTGAAATGATGTTTAAATTGCCAGCAAAGATTCCAGCCAAGATTGGGGTTGCTGGAACCCCAAAAGTGAAGATTTATGACATTGATTTTGGATGGGGTAAGCCAAAAAAGTACGAGACTATATCGATAGATTGCAATGGTTCGATTTCAGTTAACGCGTGCAGAGAATCCCCAGAAGATATTGAAATTGGTTTATCACTTCCGGCTAAGCAAATGCATGCTTTTATCGACATATTTCGCAAAGGATTAGAGACTTCATTCTTATGAGAACACCAAACTGAAAGATTTACAGGAATGTTAGTAACACTTTTCCATTTTCGTTTTTTACGACATCCATAATCATAATATCATGTTTTCAATTCCGTGATAAATATTCATTCATATGGACATCTTATTTGGTTCATGTATACACAGCAGATTAAACTTTCAAAATCTGAAGTCTGAACAATATATTAGAACCAGAAAAATGTGCATATTAACTCTATCTCAAAATAGATTGCAAGTGATCAGGGACATCAGGGCTTCATCAGCATTAATCTCCAACAATAGCATTGCATTACTTTCTTAATCGGAATAGCGGTAATCATTTCATTACCGCTTCATTTGCCTTTTGAGGTTCATTTCTTTCTTCTTGTTTCTTCTTCTCCCTGATAACGAGGACGACTTAAAAATATAAGGCCTCACATTCTACAACGAATCAAGGAGTATTAGCTTTACTTGAAAGGAGAATATATGTATTACCTATCCACGTATTCCTTTAGAAGTTCCTTCGCTTGAACAAGCTTGGACAGTATATTGCGGTAAACATCAAGGTCTCTGTCAACGCTTCTTTTGTTGATATTTAGCGCTGAACAGAGCTGAAACAACAAAAGAAATTGAACAATACAACATCACATGGACACAACTTATGTTTCAGTACTTACTCTTAGGATACTACAAGTCGATAAAGTATATATAAAAATTCAATAGAAAAAAGGAAAAAGGAAAGTGTTTAAATTTGTAGAAAATCTCCCAAATCCTCGTTCTAAAGCATACAATCTCCTAGCTTTATTTGTGGATGCATAGTAGTGTTGAGATATCTTGTATTAGTTATACTAAAAGTTTGACTTGCGCAAACAAGTTTTTGCGAGTCAATACAATCCAACATGGCCTGTTTCAACCAGTACAAAAAAGCCAATTCTGACCGACACAAAAATTCAACTTGTTACCTGGATCTGTACTTAAAATAGAAACCAACATCTGCTTTATATGCATATCCTCGATATGATGAGTAAAACAAATGTTTTGTACCTTTTCTAAGACAGTTGGTTCTGTTGCACTTGATAACTCCAGTAAACGAAACAAACCAACAGCAAAGAACCGGCTGTAGCTGAAACTTCCACCACCTCCTGCTCTTTCTGCAATATCCTTCAATATCCCTTCAATTTCTCCTTCTCTAGATGCAAAATCAACCAGTGTATCAGAACTCTGAGTACGAGCCCAATCTTCCAATTTCTTTGCATCATTCCTGTAGTTTATGATACACGATTCTTTAGTTTGTAATAGACATGGTAATCACAACCCAAATACTAAGGGGTCATTTTGGCATATGTCAGACTCAGATATCTAACAGGAATAACCAAAAAGTTGGGTAAAAAGAAAACCGATCAAAAGTCACCCTAAAGGGTTTCATTTTCATGCCACCCAACATGTAGTAAGGATCACTTGTTTTAATACGAACCTCTTTTGCAACTCCCCGACAATAGATGCTACTAGCATTATTTCCATAAACATAGATTCTAAGTAAAAATAAAGAGTAAAAAATCTGCATAAACAAATCTAAAAATCTAATAGCATTTGTAAGGCATGAAGTGATATGATGGAGTGGTCAAACTCAAGAAAACAGCTACAACCGTGCTCGGATATTACTGGTTAGCTACTATCAATGACTAATAAAAAAGAATTACAGTTCACTAGCACAGTCATGTTGGATTAGATGCTACACTTAACATTGATTAGCAAACATAAATTGCTGATTAAAAGAGGATAAGAGCAAAAGAACATTGTGGCAATTTCATAGACATACCTGTATTGTTGTGGATCCTCATTTAGTGCATTAATATATGCTTGGAAGATGGCTTCCTTGTCATCATCACTGGGATATCCGTCCATAAGTTGATCATACACAGTCACAAAACCGAGAGCATATACAGCATCATAACGATATGTCTTCTTGTATCTCGTTAAATGTTGTTGTACAATTAGCTCTTGTAGCACACTATTATAGATACTTGGTATGGGACGTCTGTACGCACTTAGAAACTTCAACTTTGTCTCGGACACAGGTGGTGCTTCTGACAATAAAACATGTAAACAATATGTACAAAAAACTAACAAATTCTTTAAGGCTAAACACAAATCTTTTATCTTTAATGGTTCGAACTTATGTAACAAACTTAAAGGTTAGATCACTCATATCAATTTCCTTCAATTTTTGTCCTTGACTTTGTGTGTGATTTCTATTTTCGAGAGTAAACGGCACCACCGTGTCAGCAACACCAACTCTCATAAAATTTTTTGAAGCTTTATCACTCAAAACCATATCTAATACTCAGAACCATATCTTTGTTCCGACACGTGATACATATAGACACGACTAAACAAGCCAACAAGATGAACAATGTAAAAAGTTCAAAACTATAGGAACTAATACATAATTGACATGCCCTACTATTACTTTTTTTTTTTTGAACGACGAATGCTACACTATTTCTAGTCCTACTCCTAAACTACCCCAATATATTACTAATCCACCAATGCCAGGAATTGAACCCTGGTCTTCTCGGCAAGAGCCCCTACCACCCAGCTAAAGCTTGAATGGCTACCAACTCTTCTAACTCAAAAGGTCTACATTTGACTTTTGACAGTTATTCCAAAAAAGAAGTCAATACATAAGTTAGCACTTTTAATGGGTGTCTGGCTTAGCTTATTTACAGGGTCTATTTCGCTTAATTTCAAGTTCTATTTCGCTTATTTCGGATTTAAGCCATGATAAGCAAACAAGGTAGAAAATAAGCGACAAGAAATGGGTTTATCGAAGATAATCCAAATACAATAACAACAATACCCAATCCCGTCAAATACGAGATATGTGGAGGTGAGATAAAGACGAGGTAGTCAGATGTAGACAGTCATATCTCTACCGGATAAAAAAAACCATTTCCATGAAAACAATCCAAATACAAAAACAAAATACCTGATCCAGAAGACATGCAATGAACAACAAATCGAGTACTAAAACTCGAATTCAAAGGTCGAACATTATTAATTGAAACAATGGAAGGAACCTTAAAGGTATCGAAATTTAAGAATGGAGATCGAGAAAGTAGATTGATTTTGGTTGATGATTGAGCAACTGCAGAGAAAGATAGTGAAGTAACAGCTGCCATTATTTTATTTATTTATTTATGGGCTAGTAGTTATTGATTTAATAATAATTAATGAATGAATATGGTTCATGAATCCATTAGAAATGTGTTTGTTGGTAATCGGGAAAGAAGAAAGAATGGAGGAATTTGGGAGAAAAAAGGTTCATGAAAAGGGAGGCTTATCCGTGATTATATTATGAGAAAATGAGTCGTTTGTAATTTGACATGTAGCCAAAGTTTTTGTTTTTTTTTTTCTTTTATTCGTTTTCATTTTCATTTTCCATGTTATTTTGATTTAGATTTAAATGATATATATTTGAAGGGGAAAGCATAGGTACCATGGAAGTACTTGGATACCTCTTACACCGAAGATTTAGTGTGTATTTAATAAACTTTAAAGGGTAAATGAAAATTTTTTCTTAAGAAACCCGGAGTACGGATCATTTCCTTATATTTTTAACGCCTAACTATCAGAATAGTTCATGTTATCCGTACGTAGTTAACCATTGGCAAAAGGTCACTACTTACCTGAAAATTCAGCCGAACGAAGCCTTTAGGGGAGGAGGAGTCATACTCCAGATTCAAGAAAAACCTGATAACCCGTCCGTCATACATGGGTAAATGGCGAAGTTTTTCGGGATAGCAAATCTTTTTAATTTATTTGCATGTGATTTAAACAGGGTGTTTTTATGATCGTTTCTGATCATATCACTAGTCATGCCTAACCATGTGACAACCGTCACCGGAGCGCCTTGTCCGGCCGTGTTTTAGTTCGCCGTCGTCGTATTAATTTTTGACAAATTATATTAATAAAGAAAAATGTGTTTATTTTACGACGATAAAATATGGCAAGTTTACAGTCGTTTCGAACGTATTTGAAAAATAAAAGTTTTGGCGTTGGTTTTATGTTTTAACGAGGTTCGAGTCAAAAGACTCATTTAAACGAATGGTTTTCCGGGTAAAACTGTAAAGTCTTGCGAGAGTCCAAATGGGGAGTATAAATAGTGTTCAACCTCCCATTTTCTTATCCATTTCCATCCATTCAAGATCTATCCACTCTCTCACTACTTTCTCTCTCTAAAACTTTTGAAAGATTTCGATCTAAACTCGTTTGTGGTTCGATTGGTAAGTGTTTTATGTAATCTATTGCTCGATCTATCCTAGAAATGCCTTGAATCTCTTCGTTTTTATTGAAAAGATACTATTTTTGGATCTAGGGTTGAACCGAATTTTAAAGCACCAAAATCGAGTGTTTCGGGTCGTTTTTCATATCAAAACTTTAGGGGTTTTGTTTATCTATCACTTGAGTCGGTTTCTAAACCAAAAACAAGTCGTTTTGGTGGTTTAAAGTTTGATTTCGAGACCTGTGTACTGTTACTATCCAAGGTCGCACGATCTTGGCTTAGCCTAGATCGTGTCTCTCATTTTTCAATCTATCAAAACCCAAGTTCGTACAAAGTTGTGTGTTCTAAGTTCGCACGAAGTTACCCTCTTCAAATTCGTGTCTTCAAGATCGTGTTTTTCCAAGTTCGTTTGATCAAGTTCTCACGATCTTAAAGATCCATCTTCGCACGATCTTGAGATCCAAAGTCGCACGATCGTAGGTCCAGGTTCGCACGAGCTTAGCCACTGTAGCACGACTTTGACTCCTGTTGACTTGGTCAACGCGATTTTAAACTGAAAGTTGACTTTTTGTACGTTTCCGAGTGTCCGTTGTTCGTTTATTATCGTTCTAAATCGCTCTCGAAAGACTAAACGGTTAAACTTATTTTAAAACGAATTGAAAGCAAAGACTTATAAAATGATTTAAGGTTTAAAAGCGACACATTATGAGACTTTAAATGGCTTTCTAAATAAACCTTAGATGTACGAAACTGACGTTTGTACGAGTTCAATGGCATTTCTAAGGACACTAGTTTAGACTTGATCTTTGGTTCGAGTACTTATAATGGTGATTGTGTTTCAGTTGGATAGTTGGTTACTGTGTGGCTGTACGTGTTCGTGTTCTTGTGCTTTGACTTACTCTTACTTAAACGTTTTCAGGTGAGTTTCGTAGCCCCTTTCTTTATTGAAACCTTTGGGGTGAAAAGCATACAAATGTTTTCTAACGACTTGTCGATATTATTTCATTATGTACAATATGATTGTTTGAGTTGTTTGCATAGAGTACTTGACTTATAGCATGTGTGGCATGCTATCTTTGGACGTGTTCTTGTTCTTGTTCGTTCTTGGTACCAAGAGGGCCTGTGTTCGTGGGAAAAGTACGTCAGTACCATATGGGGTTGCTCCCGGTACTAGTTCCCGGCCATTTTGTTCAGACGATTGGCTTTGTGTGTTGTGTGTTATTTGTATGTGATTTGAGACTGTGTTGTACTGTAAGTAACTCTATGGCTCTAATATTGTACAAACCTTTATACCTTTTTATCGACTAACTCTTTTATGTACTGTGCGTACTCTGTGCGTGTACGGGACTTGTACTGGACTTGTTCTTTCGAGTAAACCTACGAACTCACCAACCATGTGTTGACTGTTTTTAGTATGCTTTTCAGGTGATCAGGTTAGACGAGCTTGAT
>JAOXNX010045690.1:0-13347 GCA_028566075.1 Solidago caesia | reverse complement strand
TAAAATTGATTATTTATATTAATATAAAAATAATATATAGTTAATTAATATATAAATAATATAAATATTAAATGATACGATAAATAAAGAAATGTTTAAAGTTTTTGAAAATTAAGACACCAAGCATATGCTTTATTAGGTAGTTTAGATAAACATAATGGTATTTTAGTGTGAAAGGTTGGGATAGTGAAATAGATTAAATGACTTTGTTGGTTGTAAATGTGTAATGGGTGACTTGGAAGGGATTGATTTAGCTAACTTGCACGAATCGACTAAATTTAACAAGCAAACAAAGTGAGTACTAGGAATTGTGTTAAATTGCCATCGTGGGCTCTTGTATGTGAAATTATCTGCCATGATGGGCTATTTAATTATGAATGAGATATGCGTAGTGTTGAATGATGAAAAATTGTCATACATGCTAGTATTGTAAAATGGGTTATGCCATCCGGACTATATTATGCCAAAAGGCTATGCCATACGGCCATACGGGCTATGTTGCATCAAATGGGCTACTGATTGTGAAATTTGAATGAATATGATGATGTTGAGAGATATTTTATTATTAAATAAAAAAAACCAAACAAAACATTTGATTTGTTTAATTGATTGAAAATGTAGCATGGACCCCAATACTTCTTTTTCTCAATATTCTCACCAGAATATTTCTAGTATCTTTTTTGAGAAAACAAATGGGAAATTTTCACTCCCAACCACTTTTTCAAAAAATGGATGAGAAAACATTGAGAAAACAATGCATTGGATACGGTCTAATAAGGTCCTTGCCAACCCACCATTTTCTCATTCTTTTTCTCAGAATATCATTAGTAGTGATGTTTTGTCAACCATTTTCTCAAGAAAAAGTTGAGCCATATTGTGGTGATGAAATATGAGAAAGAGTCAAAGAGGGGGGTTGGGGTGGGGTCTTCTCACTTTTCAACAAATAAAAAAATAAAAAAGTTTTGTTTGTTTTGTTTTATTTAATAATAAAATATTTGAAAAAGAGATGAGAAAGATGTATGGTTGATAGTGGTATTTTCTAGAATATGAAATAAGAAGGTACTGATGTGGCAGCGAGAAAGAGATGAGAAAATGATTAGGGTTGGATAAGACCTAAATGTTGCTAGTTTTGGCTGGAAAAACTACTTGTTATCCGTAGTATCATCGGGAGCATTATGTGTTCTCCCAGGGTAATGGTAAGTCAGCATCTATTTGGTGCCATTTGGGCAGATTAGGAGGCTTTATCCGAAAACGAGACATCTTCCAAGGGTGTCTTAATGAAATGGTGGGATGCTAACCCAAATATTACTAAATGTTGTTTATTATGCAACTATGTTATTAAAACGCTTGAGCATCTTTTATTCAAATGTTATTTCTCGAAAGAGGTTTGGTCACTCATACAAGGTTGGGGTCGTATGGACTATGGAGTTTATTTCTGAAAATTGGGAAGATTGATATAATCTCTTTCTTGCAACCATGATGTAAACGAAAGAAGATTTTGATCTGACCCCGCGGCAAAAGCAGTGCTGGAATGTTTGCAAGTGTCTCATGCACAGGACTTCCTATCGGTTGTCCCTATTGAGGGGCTTGGGCAACACATGTCTTCGATTGAATACAGGGCGGTCCTTAAATACCGCTTAATGATCCCATTGTTTCCGGTTGATGAGCCTTGCCCGGTGTGTCATAAGGCCTGTTTGGATAAGTATGGGGAACATGCGGTGCATTGCAAGGAATTGCCAGGTTTCAAGTATCGGCATGATTTGGTTTGGGATGTGTTGTGGGATGTTTTAAGGAGGGCAAGGATATCAGCAAAAAAAAGAGGCCCCCGTGAATTTTCTAATACATCCGGCTGAGGGGAAGTCTACTTTGCGTCCTGCGGATGTTCTAGTTTTTGGATGGGTTGGTGGGAAACACGCTTGCGTGGATCTTACCTCCCCCCTCGTTGGCCTCCGGGATAGCGGTTTTATGGCAGGGCAAGCTGTTATGAAGGCTGAATTGAAAAAGTTGAGAAACATGATAAAGCATGCACCAAAAATCAACATGTTTTTGTCCCTTTTGCTTTTGATACTTTTGGCTTACTGGCCCCAAAAGCTGTTCGGTTCCTCGATAGAGTACAGAGGGCCGTTCATAGCAATTTATCGACCCCTAGGGACCAAGGGTTTGTTTTCGGTAGGATAGGATTTGCTATTCAGAAAGGGGTGTTGGCGCAGCTTGTTGCCCATTTCCTACCATCCTGTTGTAAATTTATATATTATCAATTCAGATTAAAAAAAAATGCAATATATTCGGTCGACTAGTTTATCGGTGCTACTGTAGTACTGTATACATGATATGGAAAGAAAGGAATAATAGTATCCACACGAAAACATGCACACCAGTAGACATGGTGACAAAGTTTATCTTGATGTGGTTAGGACAGCACCTGAATGCATCTTCTAGTAATGCTAGTCAAAGGGGATAAAATTTTTTACTTAGGTACTGAATGGTTTGCTCATAGTTATAGAGAGCATTGCATATCATGACAGTGCGGTGCATTTAGAATGACGCTGATGGCAATTGCGGCACACTAGTTTTTAATGCGGCGCAATGGGTTACATGTTTAGCTAAATGGCCTGCTAGTGTAATGCGATGCGGAGGCGAGTGAAGCTGACAAAGGGTTGTTTGTATCATTATTTTGTTATTAGATGATAGTCAATCCATGTTTTGTAAAAAAAAATCAATTATATAAGTAGTAGATTTTGTAAATTTTTTTAACATAAGACCAATGGGAATGGGGGCGTGCCAACCCACTTTTTGGCACCTTTTTTGCACTTTTTTGTAGGTCCCCAGCCTTGAAAAATGTGTCACGTGACAAAATGAACGGAGGTGCCCTTTTAATACCACACACACATATTTAATAATAATATAAATATAAATTAAAAAAAAAAAAAGAGTAAAAAGGTGACAAAGGGGCGTGGTGCTCCACCCCATTCCCATGAGCCTAATGTTTTAACCACTATTTAGCCTGCAACCACGACCAGTAATGTTATCTTTTTTTTGCTAAGTTATTCGATTAATAATAATTTAATTACTTAATTTAACTCAATAATCATTTCAAGCACTTGACTGTAATTTGCAACGTTGTGATCATTTTTCACCCCATGAGTTTTATTTTAGTTTTTCAATGTTCTTTAACATTTTAACCATCATCGCATCAATACGTCTATATATAAATTGAAACTCTTGAATTCGCATCCTAAACATCAGCCAAAAGCAACAATGATGTAGACAACCATACGTCTACTCAAGGATAGAGAGGCTAATTTCAGTGACCAACAACAACAAGCAATGTAGTTAATTTCATAAAAATTAACAGAAAGTCTCGACGAAACGCAATATCGCAATTGTGATTCTCCCACCACCAAACGGTATCAATTGTACCTGGAAAGAAACATATTAAATCACCAACTTTGGTTCTTGAAGCCAGGCCATGTACAAAAGGTGAATTGAAACTGATTGAGTCGGGCTGACAACTATGGTTCATATGAAATGGGTCGAATGGGTTAAGCTGAAATGTATTCAAAGTACATTAGACCTTTTTAATCGTTTTATGAAAACAAAGTTAGATTAGTATTATTATGATCATACTTTTAGCACATTAGTTATTATAAACTTTTAAAAGAAATACGGGTCTCCAGCCCGAACTGACAAATTTTGACCCATTACACACCCTGACCATTTTGCCATCCTAGTGAGTGTCAATAGTTTACCACGGAAGACTCCAGCAAACCCATCAGCCTTCTCAATTAGCTCCTCAATTGGGATATCTGCGATGGCCGAATCTTTGTTTTAACAAAGAAGTGAAGAAGATGGATACATGTTGGTTTTCACTTCAAGTCTCCGACCTGTTTCCTTTCCAATGGCTAACTGATCACCAGTGATCATCTTCACATTTACACCAAGGTGAAGGGAATAGTTTCGGCACTGTCATGCCTTGGAGGGTCAAATAGAGGCAATAAACCGGTAAATATCCATGGGCCACCATGGATCTCCTTTGTTTTCTCAGGTACAGTCTATAAAATATTTCAAACTAAGTATTTATAAAATTAACAAAAACTAATTCGTTACCAACCCGCCCAGCCCACATCACCAGCACATGTTATATTTGAGATAAATAATCTAGCTTTTTAATAAAGCTATTTAGTAGATTAAATGCGCTCAAAACTACACTTAAAGAGAGTTTCATTCCGTTTGACACATTTCCTTTTTAGCTAACTTCTTCTAATCTACATATTTGATCGGTTAGAAATACAACGTAATCTGAATAATAACCCCACATGGCTCATTATCAGTTCTGAAACTAATGCCGGGAACTTACTTCAACCAAACTGGAAATCCTCTACATAAATGATAACAATTCGACGTCTTAGTAACTTTGATTATTTACAAGTCAATCATGTTATTTTCCGGAGTAGCAGATGAAATAGCTTCGGTTGACATCCCAAGTTCTTGCATAGTGACAGGGTTCCCTCCTTAACCTTTTTTTTATAGAAAACTTGATACATCATGGTCAAAATCTAACGAAGTTAAACTACAACAGTTAGAGGGGTATTAGTAAAATGGGCCATTTCAGAAACTATAACTACCAATGTGGATCAATATAGTAGAATTAACAAAATGGACCAAATCTGAAATTTAAAGATTTACCTTCTCTGGTAGAGTGGTAGCTCATCTTTAATAGGTTTCAGCTTGTCTTTCGAGCCAACTTTCAAAATTGCAGCTTGAATAAGAGCAACAATTTCCTGTGTCAGTCAAATTTCTCTAAACAATCTAGGCCAGTCAACTACACACCCTTCTCGTGCTGTATCCGTTATGGATCAATACAGTTAAAAGTTGACCGACTTCAATTGGTACTTAATCTAATAATAAGAAAGATGAGACACATTACAGCTTTGGATATGTATTTAAAAACTGCTTTTGTGATATTAAATATTCAAAATCAAGTAATCAGCGTTATAGAAAGATCTTTAGCATTTTTGTTGAGACAGAGTAGTAGATACTTTATATGTTGTCAAAAAACTTTGCCATTTTCTGGTACAAGCTCATTAAGAACAGGAAAACCGTCATGTAGCAGCAGAGATTGTTCTAGAGCTTGGCTTACGAACATGGTCCTCATCATGCTTTGAGGGTAATTGCCGTGATGTAACTGTCAAACTCTTAAGATTCTCAGAAATTTCAGCTTGAGAGGCCAAATACTCGAGTGCGCAACAACAATATCACTAATCAGGGGCCGACAGAGAACCAACCTTGCAGTAGTTGGTAGACCAGCTGGACAAACTTCTTGCAGTCTTGTAAAAAAAGCCAAGACTGCATACATTCAAAAGAAATATGATACTCGTATAAAGCAAGGACAATGTGTATCAAAGATATAAAAATTACTACTTGCGCACTGTACTAATTTGTGTAACCGAGAAATGAGAAGCAGCAATTTTAACAAGTACAAGTTTAGTAGACGCCAAAAAAGCTGTGAAAGCTTGCAACTTTAAGCATCCAGTGAAACACTATGAGCTACCATACAAACCGCTCCAGTATCTTCCTTCAAACAGAACTTGACTAGATCAATATCGATTACAATGGTAACTACTGGTTATCAAGGACCTGTCATGCAGGCCGATACAGCAATGAAAAAGAGAAGTTCAACAAAACTTACCCAAGCAACTAAATTATGCTCTCCAGGTTTCTTGCTCGTGTCGATTGCCTTACGTCCAATGATTAGCTCCAACAGAACCACACCAAAGCTATAAACATCTGAGTTGATAGTTTGCCACTCATTGCATATTCAGGGGCACATAGGTACCCATAACTCGAGTCGAGACACAAGTCTTATCACCAACAGGGCCCAATTTAGCAAGTCCAAAGTCTGAAAGCTTTGGTTTAAAGTCTTTATCCAACAATATGTTTGAAGACTTTAAATCACAGTAAATTACAGGTGGATTTGCTTTGCAGTAGAGATGCTCGAGCCCAAGAGTTGCAACGACAAAAATCTTTATTCTCGTGTGCCAACCAGTTGCTCCTGATCTGACAATAAAAGGCATGTGCTTAAACTTTACAACAATACTCAAGCCACATTAAGACGCTCCGCATCAAAAACTTGTACATCATGCTTGTTTTTGTTGTATACGTCTTAAAAAGTGGCAAATTATTAAGATTGCCCCTCGAAATATAGATGATGATAATAACACACAAAAACAAACTACCAAACATTATCAGTTTATCACATATATATAAAAGCCGGCAAGGTCGGATCAAGGGTTAACACCCTTATCTCTGGAGACAGAATGGTGGTGGTGTCCGAGAGTGTCTCTATGGTGGCTGCCGAGAGTGGTGGTGGGCGGGTGATGGTGATAGATCGAGACCAAGACATGGCAGTTTGATTGTTTTGTTTGTGTTTGCTGGTGGGTGAACAAAGTGATAACAACCCCATCAAAACAGTTTTTTTTTTTTAAGGTTAAGAATGTCTGGGGGGGTCTTTTAGAGGATATTCAGATTTAGATCATCTTAATAGCAAGGAAAAAACAAACGCCCCTTCCTCTTAATACGTCTGATCGAATTAGAAGTCAGAGCCTATTAAGAGTTTTTGATGAAAAACAAACGGCCCTAATATTGCAATCCACAAATCCCTTTCATATTCTTTTCTCATTCATATATACAAAACAGAAACAGATAAGCCCTTTATTCTCTGCAAAAACCAAACCAAACCAAAACCATGTCCGTTATTCTCCGGGTCTTACCCGACATAGCAATCCGAACCAGACACCTTTCAACCCAAAACCGACCCCTGTTTCGCCTCAACAACATAATCTTTAAACCCCTTTTCACAAAGTCTTTTACTTCTGTTTCTGCTTCAATAACTGAACCTGTTGTCACTAATCAGCCCACAACTGCCAAAGAACAAAGACGAGAATCCGTACCCGGATCCATTCATGAAACCAGTAATCTTGAATGGCTCAACCGAAATGGGCTGTGTGGGGAACTGTGTGAAAATGATTTGGGTAAACGGGTCAGATTATGTGGGTGGGTTGCACTTCATAGAGGTCATGGCGGGCTTACTTTTGTTAGTCTTAGAGACCATTCTGGGATTGTTCAGGTTTCGTGTTTTTTTGGGTCACTTGATACATTCTCTTGATTTTAATTTGGAAATATTGTGTTGTTTCTCTGTTAATTTTGTTGTTTAAACTGCATTTGTAAGTCGAAAGGGTGGAACTTGGTTGCGTTTTTGTGAGACCAAGTTTCATTTTTCTGCCTTAATTGTTATCGAGTTGAAATATGGCTGCATAATTGATAATTTGATACCAATCAACTCAGTTGCATTAGTTTGTAAAAAAAATGAAAAGTGGTTGAATAAATAAGTTATTTGTCTCATAATTTTTTTTCATATAGATTTCCATCAATTTATTTATATTGTTGGATTGGTTAAAATCAGGTTACTACACTTCCTAATGAATTCCCTGAAGCTCATTCTATGGTGAATGACTTGAGACTTGAGTATGTGGTTTCTATAGAAGGTGTTGTACGGCTTCGGCCTAGTGATTCGGTTAATAAAAACATGAAGACTGGCATGATAGAGGTGGGTTAACGTGTGATTCAGGGTCCTTAATATCAGTATCTCTGTATATCTATGTTGTAACTTAATAGTAGGTATGTGCTTCAGGTCACTGCAGAGCAAGTCCGGGTGTTGAATTCGGTGAGGGCTAAGTTACCGTTTTTGGTTACCAGTTCAGATGATGCTAAAGATTCTATCAAAGAGGAGATTCGTTTGAGGTATAAATCACAGATCTTTATAATTCCACTTGAATATCTTGATTAAAATTTTTAGAAAGCATGCATCTTTTGATAGTCCCGCATTACATTCACACACCGTCCTTTGTAATTCTGAATACTGGAGGTTGCATATTGGGTTGATTGGGTAACTCGTGAAAGTGTCCAACTTTTTGGTACCAGTTGAGCTGGATTGACACCAGATGTCCAGAACACTTTTGTCTATTTTTAATGCATGATTAGCAACGTCAAATATGATTACAAAGAATTTATTATATTAATAACAATCTAATATTATAAACATCATATTTAGGAGGTTTTATACATTAAAGGTATTCTTTCTTGTGCTTTTGTACTGTTCAACCCATCTGACCCATTCTGTTTTTAGCCAACTATTTTACTTTAATTGTTTGACATATGAGAAAACATAAGATGAGTGGACAAATCAGACTATGACCTCTAGTCATTATTGTTAATATTTGAAAAAAAATTATTTTAAAGATGGATTCTTGTTTTTGGGATACTCTTTTGGTTAAAGGTTTTAAAATCTATTTTGTAGATACCGTTGCCTTGATTTACGTCGACCACAAATGAATTCCAACATAATGCTGCGACATCAAGTGGTGAAGCTCATCCGAAGATATTTAGAAGATGTGCATGGTTTCGTGGAGGTACTTTCTTGAGAACATTAGGGTTGAGCTCTTCAAACACAAACTGTTGTTTTTTCTTTTTTAACAAATTTTATCCCCACTTTGTTTTGATCTTGACTTTTTCATGGGTGTAAGGTAGATTGAGACTCCAATACTCTCTAGGTCGACTCCTGAAGGTGCTCGGGATTATTTAGTTCCATCTAGAGTTCAGGTATTACATTATAATAAACATTCATCATACACTTTTTGTAGCTAAGTTTGCATATGATGTGAACTGATTAATAGCTTCGTTATTCCATATGTCCATATACTCTTGTATTGTATTCATACATTTCCTTTTTGTGGACCCCACATCACTTGAGCTATATGTTATATGATGTGAGTTGAAAAGTCAGTTATATGTGACATGATGTTAGTTTAACGCTACATTTTAACCTCAAGTGCTTAAAATAAGGGCATGTTTGAGGTGCATCTAATTAGTCTGAAGCTACATTCAACTATGAACATGAGAAAAGAAAACATACAAGTTAAGTCTATCTAGTGTCTTAATTACCGATGATGCTATATGCTCTGTTTATGACTCGCTGCCTTCCAGTTTTTTTTTGAAAGCATGTATAACATTTGGAGCTAAAAGGCTATAAATGACTTGACATGATCGTCTAACAGATTATTGCTTCACATGCTATGATAAATCACAGGACATTTCAATAATATTTTACCAGTTAAGTGTCTATTAGAAGACCCATATTCCGAGATGATTAAGATTTCTTCCTTTTAATTTATCTCTGAAGAGAATGCACTATTTGTCTTGGATATCTGTCTTCAAAGTGACCACATCTTAAAATTCACAATAGGCGATATTTGCATTTTTCAACCGACAAATTTTTTTTCAACCAACATTATTTGATTTACTAAAAGCTTCCGGCTTTATTCAACTCTTCAGTTAAAGTTTTAAATGTTATGCCATTTATATAAAAGCTTAGAGCACATAGTTGTGAAACAAATAGGAATTTAACTTCGACAAAACTGGTGTAACATTTTGGATTACAAAATACCACAAGTTTACACAGTTAAATTCTAGTGTCGTTATACAATCGTTGAAGAACCATAGGGTTACACTCACTTTCTAGACTTTACCATAACTCAGAAGGCACACGTTTTAAGGTTAACTATAAAAACCTAGGCATAAGAAAAGTCTATCTGCCAGGCAGTTGCTTTAGAGGTTTAGTCAAACACTCTACTTCTCTTTGACAAATCCCTAACTTGACCTCCGAAAGTTCAATTGGAGTTGCCTTTTCAAAGCACTCTATTCTTGCTACGAAATTATCATTAGGTCTTTCTACCAAGATGACTAAACCTATTTACTTACAACATACCTAATGGTTGTGGCTTGGTGAATCACCAATTTAGGAAAATCTTTTAGTTGTAAGTTAGGTACTTAGGACTTATATAAAATGCTGATTTTTCATCAAATGAAACATCGAATTTGGGGTTTTATGGAAGAACAAAGTAGAAAGTAATCTCTTGATGTTTCAGTGACCAGGTTTTCATGTTTCATCCGTTGAATAAGATAAAGTTGATCTCAAATTAATGGAATGTTGGTAAAAAAGAGGTTAATAAGTTGTAAGGAAGTCAACGGGGGTCGCTTTTATTAAATGTTCTTTTCTGTAAGCATAAAGCGCTTAAAATGATAGAAAATGTACAATCAAAATAGAGGGAAACACCAATTCTATTATCTCTTTACTAGGCTACATGGGTCCTATTTTTTAGTTTACTGTCAAGTTCTACAATTATTGGTGGCGGTGGAGGAGTTCTATTTTTTGGACATATCGGTTAGATATTTTATAGATGTTTGAATTTATTCAGGATTGTTATGGTAATTATATTCTGATTCACACTTGTTCACTTTATGAAGCCAGGAACGTTCTATGCTTTGCCTCAAAGTCCACAGCTGTTCAAGCAAATGCTTATGGTCTCTGGTTTTGACAAATACTATCAAATAGCAAGGTCTCCTTTTATCTTCTTTTTTTTGTTAATTATAAACTGTTTGTTGACAGTGCATACTTTACTCCATTGTCATCATTCAACTAATTCACCATTGTTTTGTGACAGATGTTTTAGGGATGAAGATCTAAGGGCCGATAGACAACCTGAATTCACACAACTGGATATAGAGTTGGCTTTCACTCCTCTTGAGGACATGTTAAGCCTCAATGAAGATTTGATTAGAAAGGTTAGAAACACTTTATATGCTATGAAAGAAGATGGAACTGAAGCCGACTTTTTTTTCTTTTCAATTATTTACTCAAAGTTAGACCGAATTTCCCTTTTTTGCAAATGCGAAGGAAATGCTGTAAAAAAAAGGAAAAAGTTCATAACCCTCATTACCGTTACATATTGAGTCTGATTATTGGGACTTAGTCGTTTTAATCGGTTTCTAACGTTTGGATAAACAGATTCTGCTTGTTAATATTTGGTTATATTGAAATAAACAGTTTCATCTTAGATGCAGCAAGACTTATATCCAAGGGAAAAATAAAATTACCGAATTACCCCTTCATTTAATATAGTTTCAGAGACTTCTACTCCCATCTCACAAGATGTAACTCCCCTCCTTATTTTTTGGTCATTTATGCATTAATTACCATTTCTGGTAGCCCCTTTTGTTACATCTGATGTTTCATAATCACCTAATTACTTTCAAAAATGCACATCCAATTATCCAAATACCTCTTGTTCTTCAGTAATTAGCTAGTTTGCTGTTATCGTAAGGCATAAACTCATGGTATGTTTCAGGTTTTTCTGGATATAAAAGGTGTTGAGCTACCAAATCCTTTCCCAAGGCTTACATATGCTGAAGCAATGAGTCGTTATGGTTCAGACAGGCCAGACACCCGTTTTGATCTTGAACTTAAAGATGTAAAATTTCCGAGTTCTTATTACAAACTTGTTTTCTGCTTTGTTGTAGAAAGATTCATGTAACCCCTTTTGTTATTTTTACAATTACAGGTATCTGATATTTTCTCAGATTCTTCTTTCAAAGTTTTCACAGATGCTATAAGTGATGGTGGAATTGTCAAAGTAATCTGTGTGCCTTCAGGAGCCAAAGATTTTTCCAACACTGCTCTGAAGAAAGGCGACATTGTCAGTGAAGCAATCAAATCTGGGGCAAAGGGTTTGCCATTTTTAAAGATCTTAGAAAATGGTAATAGCTAATATTATGTGCTTTATGTTCCAGCGAAAGTGGTTGGGTAACGGGTCAAGGTGTTTAGGTCAGAGGGGTAATTTTATAGTGGGGGTTAAAACTGGCAAAGTCTGGTTGATCTCAAACATTTCAGTTTACGTATGTCAAAAACTTTACTATTGTTGCTACAGTGTAAGATATGATATGAATTTAATCGAGTTAGGAGGTTTGATGCATTTGAAGTACACTTTGGACTGCATTTCACCTGTTCGGCAGATTTGATCTTGTTTTTAAATTATGGCATTTAAAAAAAGTTTTACCTATTTGACATGTTTGAGATAAACTATAATCCAAGTTAGTCTATGTACGTAAAAGTGCACTGAAATTGCCATCTTTATATGTTCAGGTTGAAGTTAATTAATAGGAGTATATGTATTTGCATATAGATAAATAATGTTTTAATCGTAGTGATTGTTTTTGTTAAAGAGCTATGTATAAATTGCTACTTAACTTTCAGAAACATACTTAACTTGCATGTTATTGAACTCACATTCTTTGTATCATTGTTTAATAAATTGTACAATTAATAACCTTTAGTATTTACAAATAGATTTAGTAAGCTACCCAGGGTAAAATCCCTTTTACCCAAAAAATAGATTATGTATAGTAGATATATGTATTTGGCGACGAAATTGATCACATCCATATTCACATCCCTGGATATGGATACTAAGCGTTTCAGTCATACATACGAGGATTGATGGATATTTTGGCTTATTGTTAACGTCTTTTCCTTGTAGGTCAACTTGAAGGGGTTCCTGCACTAACAGCAAGTTTGGATCCCACGAAAAAAGAACTATTTCTGAAAAGATGTGAGGCAGGACCGGGCGATCTTATCTTGTTTGCTGTGGGTCCCAGTGTATTGGTTAACAAAACGTTAGATCGGCTCAGGATGTATGTAGCCAACATGTTGGGCTTGGTTGACAATGTGAGTTCTTATTCTAATCCACTGACGCACTTATCTTCATACTTTCTGTATGTGTGAATATTGTAGTAAAGTGTTATTTTCGTGTGCAGTCTAAGCACTCTATCTTGTGGGTAACAGATTTCCCAATGTTTGAATGGAATGATATTGAGCAGAGGCTTGAGGTTTGTGCTATGGCAAACAAGTGTTGGTTAATATATTAATATAATAATAGCATAAAAGGTTTAATTTAATGCTTATAAAACATGATGATATTAACTGTGCAGGCACTTCATCATCCATTTACTGCGCCAAATCCTGAAGACATGAACGATCTTGCTTCTGCTCGTGCCTTGGCTTATGACATGGTCTACAATGGTGTCGAGGTAATTTTTAATGTTGGAAATGTTTGTGTAGTATGAGGTTTCAGGAGGGATTTGAACTTTGAATGTGTGTAGCTCAAGCTCGGTGCGAAAAAATGTAAGTCCATATATCAGGATCTACAAGGCTGTTCGAATATGATTAACGTGCGGAAACCGTTAACCAATCAATCACGACAATAACGAAGATTAAACACACGCGAGATCACACAAACCAGTTGTATATTGATTATAACAATGTTACAATCAACCAACAACCTTTTTGCTATGAAAACTAAAATAAACTTACTAATGAAAAACCTAAACTCAATTCTAAACCTAATTGAGTTTATATATATGGACTAATGGGCCAACCAAAGATAATCCAATATC
>JAOXNX010045657.1:0-13353 GCA_028566075.1 Solidago caesia | reverse complement strand
AAAATGAAAATTAAAAAGTTGTCGAAAGTATATCAGATGACCTCTCTAATGAAAGATGACGGAATTTTAAGAACACCTATATAATTTTTATAATTTATCGATGTACGGTTTTTGAGATAAAAGGTTTTGAATGAATTAGATGAAATGGAGGAGAGAGAAAATGAGAAAGAACTGTGTGACTGAGATTTGTTCTTTTGGTCTTTTTAAAATGGGTGTTCTCAATCTAACTTTTCTATATATATATATATATGTGTGTGTGTGTGTGTGTGTGTGTGTGTGTGTGTATTTTCAAATGGCAAATATCCACACATTAAACAACGATTATACTTCAATTCTAGTTTCCGAACAAAGGAACTAAGGCGCCTTTTGGTTCAAAGAATCTGATCAAGGAATTTGGTGGAATGGAATTTTGATTTCATTCCTTGTCTTGTTAGATTAACATAAAAAATCTCATATTCATTTCTATCAAAATCCTTTGAAATCTTTAAACCAAACGAATAACGCCGAAGCGAAAAGAATGACTTGCCTGGAGGAGAATCCGGCTGAATGAAACAGACAACTTTCAACTGCACTCCGAGACAGATTACCAGAAAAAAGAGTACAGCCTTTAGTAACACTTGACTTTTGTCCATTAATTAATTAATTAATTAAGAGATATATATATATATAGAGAGAGAGAGATGTTGGGGCTCTATACAGGAAAGAAGGACGTAGACAATTAGTCTTAAGAATAATTAAAAAAGAGTTTATATGTAGTATATTATAGATATATTGCAAGTTGCCTAAGTGAATTCAATGCGTAGATTGCCCAAGTTTATACGAGTATTACCCTACATATATATGTATATATAGTGCAAGTTGGCTAACTGTCAAAAAAGAGTTTATACACACATATATATATAAAAGTTGGCAAACCAAATTTTATTTTTGTCATCATTTACTTGTATTGGGCTGGCCATATGTTGGGTAATATAAACTTGAGCAATGAAAGGTAATCTAAAAGCATGATATACACTTACAACTTATATCAACCTAACATTAATTTAATAAAAAATTAATTTTTATCTTTTTCACTTAAATAACCCAATCTAACTCAATTTTTTACACCCATTAACATCCAACATTGTTTTTAGCCTTTAAAAATAAAAAAAATAAAAAAAAAACTAACTAAATTATATTTTTAATTAAATAAATATGTAAAACTACCACTCACAAAGTTACACATGCCAAAAAATGGGTTGCAACCTAGGTTGGTTGACCTAAGCTTCAACCGGTTGTCATGTAAATTTGGCATCTTTCATTTTTTTAAATTATTTTTTGGCGACCGATCTATTGTAAAAGTCGTGAATGTGAATGGTCTAAATGTGGGTGCAGAGACAAAATGAAAGAACATGTTTTTATATGTATTTTAAGTAAATGGTCTATGGGTAGGTTCAGAGACAAGATGAAAGAACAAGTTTTATATGTATTTTAACAAAGTTAAAGTCATGAAAATATAATTTGATCAAAGGATTTGAGCAATAAAATTTCAAAGTGCACATATGACATGCATATATATATATATATATAATATAATATAATTTGAATCAAATAAAAACACCTTTAAAGTAAAAACAAAGTGTGAATACTCAAAAACTTCATTTTGATTCATTATAAGTCCATAAATTAATATGGTTATAATTAATTATCATTATTCAAGTTATTAACAACACATTGATCCGTTAAAACCGAGAAAATCAAAATTTTGGTTTATGCATCCATCTTGTATGCATCTGGATCAAATTTATAAATCTTTATTTTTTCGACAAATAATGAAAATATGCATTGATGCATCCATGTATTAGTGTTTATTTGAGATGTAAATGCATCAATTTGACGAATTTGAGATGCAAAAACATCAATTTTAAATGTTATCGCCGTTCTTATTTTAAAGTGTTCTTATTGGAATATCATCATATATATATTTAATTTAATTCAAATGATACACATCAAAACTTATATTTTTATTTTAAATATGTTTTGTGTAGTTTTTAAATTTACTTCACATAGTATACATCAAATCTATTCCAACATGGTTATTAGTTTTAGAATTACTTTGAAATTACTTTTTGGAACAACAATTTAAAATTTGAAATATATCAAATTAAGTGTAAAAGTATATATGTGATACATATTAGAACAATCTTGCATGTGTTCATTTTTATTTAAATTCCTATAAATGATAAAATTTACTAATGAAATATGCATTGTTAAAATTGGTCTAATGATTTTAGTTGTAATACAATTTTTATTTTTCATTAAATTCAAATGGGCAATTGCATTTATTTGAAAAATCAAATTTGTTTTGATATTTTTTTTTAAAAAGATCTATTTTATATAATAAATTTAATATTTTAATCTACGTTATTGGACAATCACAGAATAACAATTAACTTTTCTTGAACGTGTATGTGAGTAATATGGGATTCAAAGAATATGCTATCATATATTCGGCCTAGTATATTTTAAAAGTCTCTTACATGGTTGTAATCTGATTTCATATGATCAAATCATCCGACTAAGTCCCATATACTCGTCTTTTTGGTTTAGGAAACTAAACTTGCTTCCAACGGCTTTCAACTTAGCACCTAAACACACATCATATAATCGGCTTGTAAGAAATAATTTAACTACAATCCTTGTATTAACCAGTTTGAGTTTTAAAGTCATACTTCACATATAGTTATTAACTACGACTATAATCTAAACCAGATAATTTGATTTCTAACCAACCTTTAATTCATCATTAATACATCTAAATGAACTTCTTTAACCCATCAAAACCATGAATTGAATTCCTTTTATCCATTTCCAACTTTGACATAATCATAATCTTAAAAAAAGTTTGACTTTAAATAATTTTTTTCCATAATCGAAATTGATGATTCCTATATGTAATAGAACATCATATGAACGAAAACACGATTTATTTCACATAATTCCACAATTTAACACCAAAAGTATTGTTTTACTTTGTTTATAGTCAAAATGACAAGAACGACTAGAGATTTACCTTGATGATTACTAGTAGAAATTGGCTCTAGCTAAGGTGATGAATTTAGCATGAAATCAGCCATCTTTCGGGCCTTCTCTATTTTTCATGCATTCTTTCTTTCTAGAGCTTTCAAGAACCAATTTTGGATATGTATGTGTAAGTTTGTAGGTATTTTTCTACTTCTTATGTTTATCTATGTAGAAGGCGGGTATTTATATTGCTAGTCCCTCTAGTCTCGGCTATTTCAACATACATAAGTTAAGACACAAGCTACAACACTTAAACTATTGTAATGTAATTCAAAGTAGCTGACAAGTTAATTATTAGTGATTTGGTTAGTTTAGAGATAGAAAGTATAGTGCAAAAGTCAGAGAGAAATGTTGGAAAGTGAATGTATATTTTGAAGGGCCCTATTTTGAATTATAAAGTTACATTTTACATATCAAAAGAGGTATTTATACGTAACAAAAATAATTTCATTAAACTCCCTAAACTATAAAAAAAAAAAATTACAATTACACACCACACGTATATTTGTAACAACTATTTAGCTTTTTAAATAAAAAAAATAGCTTAGATAACCAAAAACCATATTAAATATACAAAAATATCCAGTTTTTTCGAGTTTTCACAAAATATCCACAAAATCGTAAAAACGGATGGAGATTTGCAAAATCGCAAAGAGGCGGGAGATTTGGCCAAAATTGCAAAGAGTTCTTGCGAATCACAAAGAGCTCTTGAGAATCGCAAAATTGGCTTGTGAAACGCATGTCCACCTTGCGATTTGGCTTGCGAATCACAAGTCCACCAGAAGCCAAGTGCTGCAAGAGGATTTGCATATCACAAAATCGCTAGGTGGACTTGCGATTCGCAAGTGCTCTTTGCGATTCGCATGACCTCTTTGTGATTTTGGTGACATCTCTAGCCTTCTTTGTGATTTTACGAATCTCCGGTCATCTCTTTGCGATTTTGTGGGTATTTTATTAAAACTCAAAAAAAAACTTGGGTATTTTGCTATATTTACAATGGTTTTTAGTTATTTAGGCTATTTTTTCATTTAAATAAGAGGCATTATTCATTTAATATACATTACTTTTAGTAATATTTTAACGCTGTAAAGTTTGGGGTGTTACAATAAGGAAAAGCCAAATTTTAGTAAATTGAGGCCTCAATTGGTCGATAAACTTTTATGACTAACTGTTTTTTATTAACATTAAAATAATTATTAAAATATTATTTGTTTCTATCATGTATAGCAGAAAAATATGGATTGCCTTTATGTACAAAACAATACGTTATAATTTTGTACATTAAACTCTTTTATTAATTAATGGAAAGTTTTCAAAACTTTTATAAGTGGTGGCGGTGACGAGTAGTATAGACTATTGACGTAAAGGGGATAGTGTAGTTATTTTAATAGTTAAGAGGTAAATGTTATAAATTAATATTATTAAGAATATTATATGTATATCAAGTAAAAATTTTAAAATAATAAATAAAAGGGAACAATAAATTGGGTAGATGAATTGTTTTTTTTTTTTTTTTTTAAAAAGGAACCGGACACACGAAACAAACCCGAACACGAAATTTATTCTTTATATTCTTTATATATGGCTTTGTCGTGTGATTTCTTCTCCAGAAAATTATTGACCACACTACAACAAAATTAGCTTGACAGGACGCCCAAAAAAGTCCTAAAATGTTACTTTATAGGACCTCTAAGATAATAGGACCAATAGTAAAAGCGTCCCTTGTAAGGGGGTCGTATAAAGTTATAGTGTCCTAATAAACCACAAAATAGGACGCTTTATAATGTTTTATAAACATACATTTTATGACACATATTAGCGTCCTAATAAACCACAAAATAGGACACTTTATAATATTTTGTAAACATACATTTTATGACACATATTAGCGTCCTAAAAAGTGGATAGATTAAGGGTCCTAATACAAAAAGATTCTAACATGTCATATGATGGGACGCTTTTTTCATTTGTAAAGCAAATAAACATATTCATCTTTAGGACACCTATTGACATTCTTAGAATGATTCTCATTAAACACGCGCGATTTAGAAATATAAATAAGAAACCATCAACTTAGGTAAATGCACTTCAACTAATGGAAGAAATAAAGTTCAATTATCATTGGAATAAGTCATTTCCATACCAAAAACATTAAACATAGATAAGTTATAACATTATCCAATATAAAGTCTTCAAACATTTAACATGCAATTAAAAGTAATGAAAAAAACTAGAAGAATATAGTCTCGGCTCATCAAGCATCTTCTCAATGTGAGCTTATCATTTGCCTCTTCAAGTGCACTTAAATCCCCTGCAACCTAGAATAGATAACACATATATCAATATCACGAATGCATAGTAACTTGAATATAACATCAAAACTAACCATTTTAAGTTAACCATTTTAACTCTCTTATTGCAATTCTTCCCCTCCATCTACATTTTGTAACTATGGTTCATCTCTTTAGCCTTTTATAGTAGGCAGAATATTTATGACAATGCTAATGAGTATAAGTAAAAAAAAGTGTTCAATCTATATAGTACAACTGTTTTTATATGGTTTATCATCTTTTAAAATTACTAACCTGATATTTATTGCGGCGTTAGTTTCCTTGTGGAATATGTATCTCTTACGAGCCTCTACTGCACGTAGACATTTTTGGACTGCAAGCATCAACAACTGAAGCCGAGTATAGGCTACCCAAGCATGCCATTTATGCACATGCTTTTCAATTTTTATAGCGGCTACAATCCTTTTCAGTTCTTCAAACTTATTGCAAGCCAATCTACCTAGGAGTCCAATAGTTTAAACATAAAACATGGGAAAATTTCTCGTGTTGAAAGATGAGATGAAATCTACAATTTAACGATAATCACCTCTACTAAACGCTTGTAAGAAAATTGAAGCTTTCCGCAATGCATTTATATGCTTGTGAGTAATATGAATTCTTCTCCGCCTTTGAATAACTTATGTTGCATTGCTGAGGACCTCTACTCTCGTTGCATCTAATTCAACCATTTGACCAGCCCTTCAGAATTCTTTTGTTTTGCTATCTGTATTTTAAAGAAAACTATGCAGTCAACGAGATGTCAGTCAGTTAACCTAGCAACCTAACAATCCATGGTCAGCATAACAATAAAGAATAAAAGAAACGTTACACTTCATAACTACATGTACACAAAATTTGGTACCTGAAAGGCACTGAGCCCCATCTTTTCCAAGATCTTTGCACATACAGTTTATTCATCAAAGTTACTATAATCGCAAAAAAGAAATTTTAGAAAGTTTAAAGAGAGAAAAAGATCAAATGAAGTTGAGAGGCATGATATGCTAGTCGCATTCCAGATTGTTAATGAATTCTACCTTCTGCTAATATTACTGAGCTCAACATATGAGGTTTTGTTATATAAAAAATAGTTGACAAATAAGAAAAGTAACTTTGGAGCTTATATGCGTGGTTTGAAATCTTAGATATTTTAATGTGGATTAATGTTCTAAAAAATAACCATATTCACAAAGATTAAAATTAATTTACAAAATTCAAAGCAATATTGAATTAATGGAAATGCATAACATTTTAAACGTACATAACTACTTATAAACATGTTCGATATAAGGTAGGCTTCTGGTGCAAGAAGTCAAAATTTGTTTATATACTCGAAAGCACAACAGGTTGGATAACCAGCACAACTTAAGAAAACTCCAATTCTAACTCTAACCTAGATTTAGTTTTCAGCTAACTTTTATCAACAATCTTATACAACACAAGAAATATAAATAACACTTGAGTTTTATTCATGTATATATTTTGAAAAAATATTTGGAAATAATTAATCAATAAATAGAAGTAATGAATGTACCATTGGGAATCTCCTTGAGCTGAGTCCCTGAACCATGCACATATCATTCCAATAGAACCACCCCATGGTATATCTCATATCATAAAAAGCGACAGAAGTGGCGTTGCAGCCATTACATCTGGATCCTCTTTCTCATTTGAAGAAAGCACACTAGCCATCACCTAAAAAACACCCACAATAGCATTCATAACACAAAACAACCAAGGAAAAAACATCAAATAAACGATTGACAAGCTTAAAATTTTATTTCAGACATACCTGGACAACGTGGTAAAAACCAGCTGCAAAAAATCGAGGTATAGGCCCATCAATGAGACGCCCACATAAAAGTTCTCATTCTTTAGGAGCACCCTCTCGTTTCATACTTGTGCTTGGAATTACTCCTTCAGAAAACTTTATCGCTTCATAAGCAACCAACAACCTTTCACATCCTCACAAAACTATATTTCAACACTCAGAATAATAAAACACAATCAAAATCTTCCACATATAATACACACAATATAGACCCGTATACCCTTACCACATCACTCTTTTTAATAATTCTAAAACTTTAACTAAACTATACTAAAAAGTAGTGTCTGTGTGTGTGTGTGTGTATAGAACGGTAATGTATACGGCTTCTATTGAAGTTCTAAATCAAAACTTGACATGTAAATTCAAACAATTTTACAAATTCTGTATTCATTGAACGTATTCTATTGAAGTTCTAAAAGTGGAGCTTTTTATTAAAGCATAACTCAAAAATTGCAAATTTGTTGGCTTTTCAACTCTTAAGAACTTCACCAAGAACTTCATTGCAGATAAAAAAAATCATTGAATTAATGTGAACTCACCGACTTATATGAATCCAATGCATACTAACTAATATAGTGATATATACATATATATACATAATTACAAACATATATACAGAGATACGTACAGTGAGAGGTAAAGAAATTGTGAAGATCGTTGCCTTTAGCAGAACAATCAGTTGAAAGCACATTAGTATCATCAATCCCTAACACAAACGTGCCATTCGCCAACCGAGAAATTTTCCGTGTTTCTCACGAGACGACGCGTGATCCCTATTAAGATATACATATATAATTCAAAAACCCTATTTAAAGTGTTAAAATAAAGAAAAATAATTTTGAATTTGGGGGAAGTGAGAGTGATGCTAGTGAAACATAAATTCAGTTAGAATTAAATATCTTTTTTTTTATTTGAATTTCAATTCACAATCTTAAAAAATCAAATAGTTTTGAAATTGAAAATTGTGGTGGTTTATGTTATACGGCATGTGGGGGATCTGAATTATTTTAGAATTCAGAAAGAAAAAGTGCGGGATGGGTTGAAATTTTTCTGGAGGGAGGGCTTTTGAATTTCGTTTCAAATTTTTGATTGAAATACATGTTTGATGTTTTTCTTGATCTCATAAAAATATATGTTAGACATACATATATTTATTTTTTTATATTTTATTATTTATAGTTATATTTTTAACTGGTAATATCTAATGACTATTTTTAATAGTTGTGGTTTGTCTTGAGTATACTAGCATGGTACCCGCGCCATGTGCGGCGGCGGTAGTTGGTAGTGGTGGTGGCGGCGTTGGTGGCGGCGGCGGTGTGGTTATTATTGTAAAGGTAATTGATGTAAAAGGGATGGTGTAGTTATTTTAGAAGTTGGGGGATCTATGTTGTAAATTATTTCATTAAGGGTATTATAGGTATTTTAAGTAGAAATGGTTCACAAAATTTAATTTGGGTTCAAAAATCTTTTAAATATCTTATTTTAGATACAACAAAATTATTATTATATCCTTCCATATTAATTAAACTAGATTATACCCGTGCGATGCACGAGTTGACATAATTTTTGAATAATGACTCAGGGGACAATCAAATGTTACGTAGTATGAGAGCATTCATGATAATTAAAAACTTGCATTGTAAATATACCTTTTATTTTTATTTATATCAAATGTTACTTGTGATCACAAAACTTTTCTAATCCGTCTATTAGAATATATAGATATTATGTTATTGTGAAAGATAATCGAAAATCTTACATTTGCGACCTATACATTAATTTGTTTATTAGACTATTGGGTATGAGGCACCCCCACATGGGGGTGTCTTCCGCCATGTGGCGGTGCTTCCCCCAAAAGGATGCCCCTCCTTTTTGTGGGTGTGAGGCATCCCTTTTGGGGCATCCTTCAAAAAAAATTATTTTTTATTTTTAACACAAATACATTTTTATATACTATATCATCTATCTACTACATCTATCTATCATATATGTATACACTGGGCTGTTTTAAAAAAAAAAAAAAAAAAGAAAATGAAAAAAAAAAGGGCAGTTACACAGAGACACACACACACATGTATATATATCTACATCTATCTCTTATATATCTATCTACATCTATCTCTTATATATGTATATATATATACACAGAGACACACACACACATATATATATATACATACACAGATACACACACATACATTGGTTCACCTTCTTCTTCATCAAAATATCCGTTGGGGCCTCGGAATAGGCGGAAAAGGAGGGCTGTGTGGCGGAACTCATCTGCCGCTACTCTTTTTTTTGCTCGATGTCGCCCCTCGGGGCAATGTTCACTGCGGAATCCAGGCGGAAAGGGGCGGCACCGGCCTCCTTTCCGCCTCACACCATACAGTCTTATTATTATTATTTTTGCCAAAATCAATATAAAAGATAACAACGTTAAACTATGGGTTTAGAGTCTCGAAATGTAATGAACTATACATGAGTGTTTATGTTATGTAATGAACTACTCGGGTGTTCATTATATGTAATGAACTTTTAAATCCCCGTTATTTGATAGTAACCGGGTATATGTGGCAACCATATAGTTGCCACGTCAAAAGCCACGTTGTTAGTTTGCACGTTTTGGATTGGCAGGGTACATCAAATAACCGGGATTTGAAAGTTCATTGCATACAATGAACACCCGAGTCGTTCATTGCACAACATAAACATTCATGTATAACACATTATATTCCGAGACCCTAAACCCATAAATTAATCATAAACAAAATCCAAAATAAATAAATAAATAAAAAGAACCAAAGCTCAGGTAATATAAATTTAAATTTGATACTAAAATTGTTTTAGACAAATACGATTATTAAAGTTATCAAACCGTGACCATCACACGTTGTCAAATAAATTTCATTTATATTAAAATAATTAACTATTCCATACCGATTTTTTAGGAACATAAAACTTTGAATGATATAAATCAAAACTTCTTGAATTAAAAAGAACTAAATAAATGGGATTAGATTTGATAATGTTAAATTAGTTGAAATAATTTTAAATTTAAACTTGAGAGGCGATGTGACGACATAAAAAGGAAGAATTAATAACAAATTGTCACATTGGACAAAAACTTACTTGACAAAAGTAGAAGATTAAATAAATAGATTTGAATATCTTATTTAAATATTTTTTATTTAATAAAAATCCAAATAAATGAGGTTGGTTTGGATGTACATAAAGGCTTGAAGAAGTTTAGAATTAGGTTTGGGATGGTTTTAGAGAGGTTTGGTATCTACTCCTTTTTAGTTAATATATAAGTATTAATCAGTTTGAAACAAATTAAAGGGTTACTAATTAATTTGAAACATATAATGAGGTAAAACACTATTCAAGTGTGTTGGTTTACGATGACGATTCTTCGATGGTTTACGGTGGCACCCCTTTTTTTGTTTCAAATTGATTAATGAACCCTCTTATTATTGCAATATTTATGTTGCTCCTTCATTGTGAAAAAGAACATGTTTTGATGATGGTTATAAGTAAATCCCAGGGCTTTGAGTAAAGTCATAAGTGTTTAATTGGATATTTGTTCGAACCGTTAACAAATTTCAACTTAAAAAACATAGAAAAATGATGCTCTGTATAAAGTAGTCTATACTACCTTATAAAAATTCTAACCCCTTCTATTTTTATAAAATGTTGAAAAAAAGATATGCGAAATGACCCAAATGCCCTTAATGAAACCCCTTTTTGGAAGGAGTTATAAGAAATTACCTAATTTGCCCTTAATGAACTAATTTACACCTTAAACTCTTATCTTCTTATTTACACCCTAAACCCTTATTTTCTAAAATATCCACCTTTTACATCAATTACATTTTACATCAACCTACACCACTCGACACCGCTACCAATAGTCTCCGTCATCACCACCAATCACCGCCACCACCACACCGTCGTCACCGCCACCGCCGCCGCATTGCCCGGGTACCATGTTAGTATCTTTTTATGTATTGATTCAATATGCAATTTATTAAACCGAATCGATCTTGTTGTGTATTTTCACCTAAAACGTATAATTGATTTTGTTTTACATACTCAAAAAGCAAATATATTAACATATCTACTAAAGCATAAATAATAAAAGGATATAAATATAAAATAAATTAAACAATATATTTTTTTGTCGGTTTTCCAAAAGAAACTGAACCAAAAACCGTTGATTTTTCAGTTCGATTTTTTTTAGTTTTATCGGTTTTTTATTTTTCGGCTCGGTTTTTGCTCTTTGACCATGAGTTCATAGTCCATTCCTCATTTTCAAAATCCCAATTGGTATTTGCATATTCAAAATTCTTTTTCCTGTTAGTTTAAATTTTTTTAATAACTTCCTTTTCTAATATTCAGTCATTTGATTACCTAAAAGTACTTATGTTTAAGTCATAAAGGTACCCTTGACGATTGAATGATATCTTTACACTATGGGGGAAAATACAGATAAGCACTTTCAAGATATGTAGATAAGACTTGACCTTTCTTGCAACATAGCAATTGCAGCAAAATCTGTCTAGATTTTAATCATTAAAACTTTTTACTTTCAATCGGAAAAGATATTAAGAGTTAGATAATTAAAAAAAATTATATTAATTTTTCTAAATTAAATCTAATAAATTATAAATATTTTTAAGCTAGGCAAGTCCAATTTCTGGTAAATTGAATATAAATAAAATTTAAGACGTTGTAGAGATTTTTTAGATTGGAAACTCCATTTTTAAATAAATTGAGTTTAAATTAAATTTAATAATTTGCATAAATTTTTTAGATAAAAATTTTACTTTTAGGTAAACTATTTTTCTAATTGGTCAATTGAAAAATCAAACCTTCTCATTGATTAATTAAATTTTAAAACAATTATCTTTTATTAATATTATGGATATGGATGTTAGGGATGACATAACTAAAGGTAACGACCCCACGAGTATGTCCCCTTAGATTTTAGCTACCAGCATCTTTATCTAACCGGGATACGATTCATGGTCAGTTAACATAAAAAAGTTAAATCGTCTCAAACATGCTAGACACAGAGGCTGAGATTTGAACCTCAATTCTTTGCTTAATGTTACATGTTTTCCGACTGTTAAGTTGGAGGACAAAAAAAGGAAACTTTTACCCATCTAACTACAAGTTTGGTTCCAATCAACACCACCAACATTTGCATTGATGATTTGATGATCATTCAAAGCTTTTCATCTACAAGAATTACTAGTTACAACTTCAGGCAGTTTTTATTCTTCTTTTTAAGTTCCTTTAATACAAAATTATAATAATCTGCTAGCACCAATTCATCAACAGATAGAGTGGTATCTATTACCAATGCAGTTTAGGCCCACATATAAAGTTGGGAGATGTGAGTTTGATTCTTAGGGATGCCTAAATCATGTGGGTATTAAGTGAATGTATTATTATATCTTTTTTATTTCTCTTCAACATTAATATTCTCTACTAAATTTAGATCTATACTAATGACCAAATTTCTCGTATTACTCTTAAAATTACAATTAATTTCACTTAATTGAAATCAAAATATTAAGGTCTTGTTTATTTGTTGAAAACACCTTTGTTTTTCTACAAAAAAATTGTCAAGAAAACAAAAAACGTGTCAAATTAAGGGTGCCTTTAGTTGTAAAAAACTATAAGTGTTTTCTATAAAAAAATTTCAAGGGGAACACGAAAAACATAAAATGCGTTCAAATATGATTTTTTCAAAATAATTTTCATGGAAAACATAAAATTTTGTTTTCCAACTTATAACTACATATTGGAAAACTCATTTTTATAGTTTTCCAAATATTTTTCATTTTAGAAATGAAAAACTTCTTGTGTTTTTCAAACTTGCAATTAAACGCTTTTTTCAAAATTTTCCAGGGTTAACTAGGGATCAAAACTCATTCTCATTTTCTTGAAAAATGAAACGGAAAACTAAAAAATGTTTTCTGTAACTAAACGCACCCAGTTTTCTAGAAAAGTTTTCCAAGAAAATAGAAAACATTATTTATCATTTTATAACATAAATTTTGAAAAACAATATTTTGATTTTTTTATTTTCCATTTCTCAAACCCCCACCCCCCCCCCCCCTTTCT
>JAOXNX010045624.1:0-13359 GCA_028566075.1 Solidago caesia | reverse complement strand
TAATTTATCGATGTACGGTTTTTGAGATAAAAGATTTTGAATGAATTAGTTGAAACTAATGATTTATGGAGGAGAGAAAAAAATGAGGGAAAATGTGTGGCTGAGATTTGTCACTTGGTTTCTAAGAAAAATTAAGGATGCATTTGAACAAACCTCTAGTAAATCTTATTGCATTTATTGATGTTTGATTCATTTGAATGATATGTACAAGTTCTAGGCCACTAAATTAAGTGATGTGAGTATTTGTATTTCTTGTAAGTTTATATTACTCTTTAATATTGATTGATTTGTTTTGTTGTTTATGTTCTATGTGTATGAAATATTGTCAGCAGGCGGACCATCTCAAAAATTTTAAATGACCGAAACTTAGAAAATAAATCAACCATGTTGTATATTGAAAGATCGAATGCCACGAGGATTTATTTATTTTTTTCATTAACCATGGTATGTATATGTTTTTTTTTTTATTATTGTTGTTAGTTTTGGAAGAGTTTTGAAAGTGGGTGGTAGTGAAATGGTTGGGTAGAATAATACTCGAAACTGATCAATTGGCTAAAAAAGAGTAGAAAGTTGCAAAAAAGTGTATTTTAATGCGTAAATCCTCTTCAAGTCAAATGGTTGGGTATAATAATACTTTCAGCATGCTTTCTTTGATATCTCAACTGGGCCTTTTGTGTTTGGGTGTTTCATTCTTCTCAAATATGATTGCTCAAAGGTCAGAAAGATTGATCACAGTGAATTTGTTTAATATTAGTTGACAATTTTCAGTTTTTGTTCAAATTGTTGATGTCACAAATTTACAGGAATGGCATTGAAAACAAGAGAACTTAAACTTAATGAAGATGACATTTTGAGAGCGGCAAGAGTAGTACTTCGTATTCTTACCATTCTCATGTCACTTTTTTTTTTAAATGTTTGGGGGATCTTGCAAGTATTTTAATAAGAATTTATGATTTTGAGGTGATTCTATTTGTAAGCTATGTTAATGTTATCGCTTATCGTATGTAACAGTTTTTTGAGTCCTCAAACCGAAGAAGATAAAATTGACCGCAGAGACCTAGAAAAGATGACACTCATTGAGGTTACTTGTCTTATAATGTTTTTAGTTTAGTTTGATAGTTTTCGTATGAAGTTCACAAGTATTGGAAAAAAAAGTCTTGCACAAATATGTGTCCATTACTATGAATTAGCCAGATTGTGATCTTACTTGATTTACTTTCAGTGACTTGCTAATTTGCTGAAACATAAGTTGATAAGATTGGACTTTCAACATCTGCATATATGCCTTGATATTAGTTAGCATTTGGATCTGCTTTTACTCTTTGACATTGTAATAATCAGTTAATCATAAGATGTTTGAGTTATTAAATGTAAAAAATGATTTGGAGACAATATGTAGTTTGTTCATTGAGTTATTATTTTGTCAACTAAGAGTTTAGAACTGAGCCTTAGAGCGACCTCTGGCAGAAAATGTTTGAATTTGTGCTCTTTGGAACTACTATAGAATGTTTGTTGTGTGTGTAGTATGTTTAGAACTTGAGTTTAAGTGTAGAGGTTTATTGAAAATGTATTCAACTTAGATATTATATTGTAGGAAAAATTTGATTGTTTCAGTCTATAAACTTTAAACTGGCATTTATTTAAATGTTCGATCTATAATTTATTAAGATTGACACATTTGATTATTTATTTATTTATTATCTTACTTTTACTCATTTAACATGCTTTAATATCTAAAAAACAAATAGAATTTTCATATGTTTTTTAATGTAAAACGGCTTTTTAGAAGTAAAAAAAAACAAGTTTTTACAAAACCCCGTGTGATACACGGGTCATAAGCTAGTCTCCTTATAGACCGTACAGCTTCAGCTAGAGGGGTCTTTTCGATTCACTCATCCCACAAATCCCTACAAAATACATACACACAGCATATTAAAAATCGAATAACAGATGGAATAATATAGCAGACATCCAAGTTAGTTTAACTGCATTGATCCATCTATCTTAATAATAAGAAAATACAATTGTGTTAAAATCTCAATTGAATTAACCAATGAGAGTCTGGTCAATCAAAAACTTTGATTGGTCCACATGAGTTTGTAAACTTTGTTTGTAGATATTTGTTTGTCATTTTAGAATTTCTCAAAATCAAATAACAGATGGAATAAGATTGCAGACATCCAAGTTAGTTTAACCGCATTGATCCCATCCATCTTAATATTAATAAAAAACAATTGTCCTAAAACTCAATTAACCAATGAAAGTGAATCAATAACTTAGTTTATCTAAAAGTAAACTTTTCAATCTAAAATCCTCTACAATTTATTAAATTTAATTTAAACTGAACTTACTTTAAATTGTACTTTCCTATTTAAAAATCTCTATAATTTATTAAATTTAATTAATACTCAATTTACCAAATATTAACTTTCCTATCTTAAAAATATCTACAACTTATTAGATTTAATTTATATAAATTAAAATAAGGTTGAATACAACAATCCCAAAAATGGGTTTCTTCAAGTTGGTTATAGGCATGCCGAACCCAAATTTGGCGTTTAAAAAAAAAAACAGTTGAAAACTTTTAAAATCTAAGGATGTCTAAAATATCACATCGATAAAACCAATTTTAAATATTTTAATGCCATTATCTTAACCTAACAATAAGCATACACGAGACTAGTTATAATATACAATGATGTTATCCCTTTTCTTTCAAATAAAAAAATTGAATTGGATTGAGTTACTGCTAAAATCTCTCTCTACATCTCTCTCTAGATAGAGAGTTTTCTCTCTAGATCTGAGATAAGCCGTCAAGAAATTTTTACAAGGGCTGGCCGGAGGTTCCTTCTGGAAGCAGCCTCTCTACCTTTGGGTAGGGGTAAGGCTGTCTACACCATACCTCCCTCAAACCCCGGCTCTTGCAGGGATTGAGTATTTTTTTTTTATTGTTGTTGTTGAGTTACTGCTACTTTTGCAATCACACATCAACATATTATTAGAAAAAATAAAAAACTAACCATACAGGATTTAAACTGCAACAGTGCTTTGTCGGAAACTCACTTGATCCAGCAGGATATCAGTGATGTATATCCAACCTATTTTTCATAATATGACAGAGCTGGATTGTTGGAGAGTAGACTCACTGGATCGTTGACTCGATGATTTTTAAGTAAATGATCGGTCGACCCTCACATATTTATTTGGATCGTCCAATTAGGTTAGATTTGGGTACATGGGTGAATCCAAATAAAATATTGTTTGGTTTGGCCCCTTTTTGGGCTTTTCTTCCGACTAGAACTTTTATAATAACTAGTAAAATTCGTTCCCGTCGTGTTCAAACCGTTGCGTTATTGCAGTGTACTTTTGTCGAACTTTTGTAGTAGCCTCTTAATATTTATTTTTGATTAAGTAAATATATATTGTTTTTGGTCTGCATTGTTTATAGGTTAAATACCCAAAAGCAATAGGATAAAGTGAAAGACCAATATATATATATATATATATGTTGGTGAATGTGGTAAAAAAATTTTGTAAGCAAGCTGGCTAGCAAACAACTGTTCAGCAACCTGTTAGCCAGATTGTAAGCAACCTGGTTAGCAGGCTACTGCGTAGCAGCCTGCTAGCCAGGCAATTTAAAAAAAATGTCAGCAAGCTGGCTAGCAGGCTACTGCGCAGCAACTTGCTAGCCAGGCAGGCTGCTTCTACTGTTCATGCCGACCAAAACTCACTCACAAACCGACTTTCAACTTTAATATTATTAGTAATTATACACAAGATGCATAACCCGGGTAGAAACACGGGTTGTCGATAGGCAATTTATGCAGGTATTTTGTATGTGTATAAATTATAAGTTTGAACTAATTAGTATGTAAACTCGGTATGATCATGTTTATATAGAATTTTCTTGACATTTTATATCTCGGCTTGTGAATAGCCAATTTATGTAGGTATGTCGGATGTGTATATTTTTGGTTGACAACTTGACAAGGACTATTTTATGTTTCAATAAATTGTTATATTTAATTTGTGTTTGATTGTTTGAAAAATGTAAATACTTTTTTTAAAGTACAAATTACTTGCATTTTAATAAACTAGAAATAATACCCGCGCAATGCGCAGTGGTTGATGGTTGAAGTTAAAAGGTGATGGTGTCTGGCAATCAACTTCGCCAACCGCCGGCTCTGAATTGTCTAACAAATGTATATAAAATTAAATTGTATTTGTTGTTATTGATAAAAATATATATATAAATAAAAATTGTTATGTAAATCAATATATATTATATATAAATTATAACATAAACATTAAATAACAAGTTAAATATGGTAATGTTTAAAAAATTCAAAATTTAAGACACTATATAAATGCTTTATAATTTTATAATGTAGTATAGATAATAGAAAATGAAATTTTTAACTAATGTATAAGGGTTCAAAATTGAATGTTGTTTATGGAACTAAATTTTAAATTTTACTTAACGGCGTTAAATGTTGTTTTTACTAAGTTTGACCAAATTAAAGTTTGTTATGAATAAATAATTAATTATACGTTTCAAATAATTACTATGTAAAGTCGGTGTTACCATCTTAATATAGAACTTTCCATTAACAAAAATTTTAAAATTTTAAAATCTTAAATTTAAAATTTAAAATTTAAATTTTAATTTTAAGTACTATGTAAAGTCGATGTTACCATCTTAGCTCGTGTGGTGTTGAATCGACTAGAACTTGTGCCTAGCTTGTCCTGTTTTGGTGTTGTGATACAATTCGAGCTATGGAACTCGAGTTTAAACTCGACCAAACCTCCCATTCAAGTTGTGTCTTGTGTGTCAGGGTTGAGTTGTGTCTTGTGTGTCAGGGTCGAGTTGTGTCTCGTGTGGGGTTGTTAAAGAGCCGTTTGTCTAGGTTCGAATTTGAGCATTTCCTTGGTCATTGGCCTCAAGTCGAGTGATAGTTTGGGTTGTCCTTTAGATGGTTTTGTTTTGTCTTCGTTCTTATATTAGTCGTCTCGCGTGAAAACTTTACTTGTCATATAATTGAACTTCATTTTTTTCGACTCATGTCGAGACTTAGGTGCTTTCTTAATACGTGTGCATTCAGCAAGCCTGTGTTGGTCGTGGTTACTATGATTCGATCTGGAGCCAGGCCCAAACCATTCACTCCCCCCCAGCCAAATAGGTTAATTGGTTAGCATGATTAACATCATCCAAAACGATCATAACTTTCAAACCACGTAGCTTTGTCCCCAACAAAGTACGTCCATCATCCACGTATTGAACACGAATGCTTTCATCCTTCAAGAGGTTTCAAAGGAGTTTCTGTTGAAACTTGCGGAAATCAGTACTATCATTTTTCTTGGAAATGTCCTTGATGTTTTCAATTAAGCTACTCCATCCAAACTTATATCGAATCTTTTTTATCTAATAAAAGAGGGTTTAGGCTGATATCATAAAGCTGATATGTCATGTCCTAAGATTATCCACATAGGATAAAGAATGTATATGATGATGTAATTTTTTTTACAGAGCTTTCTTGAGAAGTTTTAAATTTAGTGGACTTTTTTCTTGATATATGGAAGAATTTTAAAAAAAAATTCCCTTTTTCTTGAATTCTGCAAGCTTCCTTAACAAGCTTTTTACTGTTATTGAGAATTTTTTTTATCAATTGGTTTTCTCGATACACTTTCCATCAGAACTTTAAAAACTAAAGTATATATCTTCTCTTGATTTGAGATCCCCTTATTCAGAAAATTTATACTCTCCCAATTTTTCATCTAAATAATTTAAATTCTCTACAATTTCACATATCCTAATTTCTAATATTTGATCATCACCCTTCTTCTTGTGCTTCCTACCGTCGCCAACGACCTGCGCTTAACCACTGCTGCCTCCGATCGCCACTTGGAACCACCACGTCCGACCGTTTTCTCCCATTCTCATGTTTCTATTTGTTTCTCTCTTTTAAGTTTATGTTTTGTGTGTATATGTGAGTAATGGTATTAGTAAATCTTATTGTATTGATTGATGTTTGATTCATTTGAATGATATGTACAAGTTCTAGACCACTAAATTAAGTGATGCGAGTATTGGTATTTCTTGGTAAGTTTATATTACTCTTTAATATTGATTGATTTGTTTTGTTGTTTATGTTCTATGTGTATGAAATATTGTCACATCTCAAAAGTTTTAAATGACCGAAACTTGGAAAATAAATCAACCATGTTGTATATTGAAAGATCAAATATTCAAATGCCAAGAGGATTTATTTATTTTTTTCATTAACCATGGTATGTATATGTTTTTTTTATTGTTGTTAGTTTTGGAAGAGTTTTGAAAGTGGCAACAACAACAACAACAACGGTACCCAATCCCTGCATACGCGGATGGGGGAGGTAAGATGTACACAGTCTTTTCCTTACCCGAAGGTAAAGAGGCTGTTTCCATAAGGACCTCTGGCCAAAACTGGTAAAAAACAGGTGGGAAATAAGGAGTGAGTAGCCATACCTGTCGGCCACGTCTCGCATATCTGCATTAATAATAAGGTAAACATAACACACAAAAAACATACCTGTCGGTCGCGTATCCATATCTGCATTAATAATATGATAAAACAGACGGCCGAGTATCGCATCGCTACATTTAAGATAAATTATATGAAGCAGAGAACATAAGACATAAGACGTATAGGCCGTAGGAGCAAATAGGAGCAAATAGGTCAGGTAGCATATGCGACATACAATACCTACATATAATAGATTATACTATGGACGGCCTAAGGTCGGGCGAACCCATATAAATTTAAAGGAACACGTGACCCTTAAATACATTGTCACTTGTCGATCGATCAAAAGATGTCTCAATCCCGTTTTAGTATATTGGTAGATATATGGAAAAAAAATCGCCGAACGTATGTCAAGAGACCACTCTATGAAAAGAATGTTAATTCCAATGATAAATTTCGTTTGATTTATACCGTTTACTATCTTAGTCATTAAATGCTAAGTGTATTAAATGACTGAATAAATAAATAATATTTGAATGTATTAAGTAATAAATAGGTAGTTATTTTGTTTATTAAGTCAAAAAGGAAACATAAAATTTGACTTAATGTATTAAGTTCTTAATTATTAAGTCTATTAAGCAAAAAGTAAACAAGACCTTAATGTTTTTTAGATAATTAATATAAAAAAACTTGGATAAGAATGAGTATTAATATGTATACTACCTTATAATAATTTCATGTCCCCTGTTGAAACTTACACTTTTTTCAACTTGCAAACAAAGGCGGATCTACATGGTTACCACATAGGTCCATAGACTTAGGTTACATTATAATTTTTTTTGTGCAAACATATGAAAAATTATTTTTGGACACACGTTACCCAAAAATTTAGATCTAGATAAATTGTTAAGTAAGCTTTTTGAAGGCATTTGAAATGGATTAATTATAATTTGTCCTTATATATCAAGGTAATGCTACAGGCAGCGGCACAGTGATTTAATGGTGGAAAGGTTTGTTGGGGAAGACGACCAAAGATTTTTAGTTAGTATTTTACATTCATACCCCTTATCAATGTATGTATGCCTAGTTTAATCCTTTAATAAAATTATATTCCTTACTTTCTTTTCGTTTTCAATTAGTTATTGGGCCAATATTATTCTTTGGTTTTGATGGGCTAGTATTTCATTTAGTTGTTTTTTTATTGGCTTTTGCGTGATTAAAAAGAGGTTTAGTTAAACTTTAAATTAAAGGTTTAAAAAAAAACACTATCAAAAGTTTAAAATTAGAATTTGGTAGTATATGTTAAAAGTCATTGTATGATTTTTTTTTATAATTTATCATTATTTGCGATCATTTATTCATTAAATTTATCATTATATGTTAAAGTATTATATATTTAAAGAATTACAAACATTGTTATATCATTATTTATTTAACTTAGTGATTAAACTTATTAGATTATAAATGAAGGTAAGAAGTGTTTTAATGATGTGATAAATATGAAAGTAATATGGTAAATGAAGGTGAGATGAATTATGAGAATTACTAAACAAGCTAGTAGTCGGACTAGAAGTTGAGTTAATGTTATGGTAAGGTAAACTAGCGAATCTTATGAGAATTTTGATTGATTGTTAATAGGTGTTTTAATTTGTAAAAAAACTTGTTTTGTGAAAGAATTTCGATTTAATATATATGATATTTTGTGAAAACCTGACCCGACCTTTTATTGAAATATGGGAAATTTTTTTATTTTTTTTATCCAAAATAAATTGGATTTTTATACTAATGATCTTCCAAAAATTATTTTTGGCCCTCATGGTATAAAAGTTCACGTTCAGCCACTTCCCTTACCTTAACAATCGTAATTAAAACTTACCTTATATATTTAGTAAACTCCAACATATTAAATATTAATTAATACTTACCTTATATATTTTATCAAACTTTTCATTTATACAAATATATTTTAATAACGAGATTAACAACGGATTCATACATGATATATTTGAGTCCACCACGTTATGCCTCTAGTTTGATCAAATTAAAGGATAAATATATTTTAATACAACTCTAACTTTTAAAATTTCAATTATTTTCTTGAAACGTCAACTTACTAGATATATAAAATAAATACCAATAACCCCATTCTAAGGGGTTGTGGTGAGCATGGGGGACGGCGAAGTGGATGACCGTATAGGGCCTAATTTTTTAGGAGTTTCGAATTTTAAAATTTTATATATACATATACATGTATATTTTATATTGATTTATATATTTTATGTTATATGGTATCTCTACCTTTAATAATTAACTATGAACGCTCTGATCGGGTGGTTAAGACGTTAGTTACAAGTTTATTTTGCTTTTAGGGATAGGTCGAATTCGCTGCTCCTGACCTAGGGGCCCTTTTTTCTTTGGCCCGTCCTAGGCTCAAAATTCCTTAGAACCGGCCCCTGGTGGTGAGGTACCCAGTGACTTTAATTATAAGAAGGTCATGGGTTCACGACTTTACATCTCGCATGTGACAAAAAAAATAAAAAATAGAGTTTTATATTGGGTTAGATGATTTTTCTTCACCTATGGCGGGTTTTGAGTGATCCCAATTTGTCATTAAAAAAATATATACAAAGTAAATCGTGAATATAACCCAAATTATTTTATGCAAATTTCTGACTTACTAGATTTCTTAAACTTTTGTTTTGTTCACAAAATGCATATAAAATCACATTCTTGAAGACTAATAATATTGCTAAGTGCTAAGATTAAAGATCATTTTTATTTATTTAGATTTTTTTTTTTTTAACAACCACAATAAAACCAACTTTTATTTATTTGGATGATGATACAAAACAACTATTTCAACATCGATAATGGCAGTTGCAAATTTTATCCTCATCTGTGCATTGTACGTATATAAAAGCATCTCCTTTCTGATTACGACAGTCATTTACGCAATCAGCGACAGTAGTTGGCCCCCAATAATCTGTGCAGATATTATCCCAAGCGTTCGTTGTTTGGGTGCCTAAAAAAAGATACCAATCATATAACTTCAATTATAAAATCAATTAATACTAATTAAGCTGAATAACACTTGTGTTAAAATTTAAAAATTTTGCTTGAGACAATGTCCTGTATAGTAAGTAAGGCTTTCGATACTTGACCCAAATTGAAATCCGACCTGAAAGAAACCAGGTTGAGGTTGAATATTTTCGCCATATTAACCTGATTTTTTTTAGATCGGGTCCGGGTTGGCTTATTGGGTTGTCGGGTCGACCCGTCAACCCGAATAATCTTTTTACGTTAATTTAATTATAACTAATACCGACCCATTTGACCGACTTAACCCAAAATCAAACCATTTGACCTATTAATCCGTCAACTCGCTTGACCCAAAAATAACCCATTTGACCTAAAATCAACCTGCTCGAAAGCATTAACATTAAACCCACTTGACCTAAAACCAATTCATTTGACAAGCCAACCGGACAACCCATGTATTAATCAGGTCAACCCTGGTGGGTCCGGGTTGAAATTTTACACTTAAAACTTTTAGTGGGTCGGGTTAAGTTAAAATATTTCAACCCGCCAATCCGACCCGAGTCGATCAGATTGAAAACCCTAATATTAAGTACTTTAAAAATTACCGGCAATTGCGATAACGAGCAAAAGAGCAATAACCAGCTTGATTGATGCCATACTTCGAAAGAGTTATATGATATATAGGTTTATGTATCAGTTAATTTTATATCTGTCAAATGGTTTAAGTACATCCTATTTATATGAAATTTTTTACTTTAGCACGTGACAAACATATGCCCACTGTTAAATGAAATTAGTTTAGTTTTATTTATTATAACAATAAATATGTATTGTTGGTTGTTTGTAACCCGGATAGTTATTGAAATTTCAACAATAAATATGTATTGTTGGTTGTTTGTAATCCGCATAGTTATTGAAACGTAAGCAACTAGGATACGATTCAAAAGTAAATAATATTTTGTAATTGATTCAACACCAAACCGTGCCTATGGTGAAGACCTGTTAGGAACTCTCGCTAAGGGTGAGGATGTGTGGTATGAAAGATGTATCGGCAATTCCCTTTACGGTCGTAGGGTCAAGGCCACTTGACGCCTCTAAACCCAATGGGCTGTATTGTGAAGAGATGTGTGTTTTTCGGGTGAAAAGTAACATGTCCTTTAATGACGTAAATCTCTCCATTTATAGGTAGATTGTACTTTGGGGGCCAAGTAATGGAGTTAAAGTAAATCCTTATAAACCGGACCGTCTCATGCATATCCTGAGCAGGGTTTCATGTTTAGTATGTATTGATCATAAAGCGGATCAGATTTATTTGCTACAAGGTATATCCAAAAATAGAGTTAGTGATATATGCGTTGAGTCTCAATGTTCAATATATAGATTTGGTGATGACACACTGATTGGAAATACTTAGGCTCTTTTGAGTTCTTGTAATTTGAGTCAGTTTGGTCTAAGCTGAGTCAGCTTAGATTTACAAATCCGACTCATTCTTCGCTTCATATATTTGTATTGAAATATCTTAAAGAAGTGGTTCTCTCTAGTTGCATCATCAATGAAGTATTGCATTCAGTCCAAGTCAAAGACAAATATTGAAAATAGAAGGCTAAGCTGAATCAGCTTAGACTTACAGCCAGCTTGAAAAACACTTAGGCAACTGAGATCTAACAAATGTCTCAGTTTGTCTTAGCAATCTGAGTGAAGAACTAACTTAGGGGTTGAAGATATTTGAAATTATGTACGAGGTACATCACTTAAGATAACCACGTTGGTGGTTGTCGTTTCTATGAGTTGTCCATTCTCTCATTGGCTAGCACAAATGCGTGGAAGGTACTATGGGGACCAATATTACAATATGTCATTGACACATATTCCTTTTGTGTGCAGAGCTAACGGATGACGAACACATTGCAGCATTGGACACCATTAAGTGCCTTGATATCTACCTATAAATACCACACTCAATGAGTTATAGAAAACAATGACAACAACTTTACACATTCTATCTTCACAACATTCCTCACTTTGTGAAATCATACTCAGTTTGTGTTGTGTTCATTGTATCATCTTGGGCCGTTATTTTGTAATAGATAGCACAAAGATTGTATGTTGTTATTGATATACCCCATACGAAGTCTCACCTCTGTACAAACAACATACCTCATACGGAGACTCCATCTTCGTTCCAAACCCATCTAAAAAGCTAGAAACACAGCCTCTCTCATAGGCCCGCAGTTAAGCTACCTCCGTAACCCCTACGGAGGAACTCATCCCCCCGTAATAAAACGAAGCCTAACCTTCGTGATTGTTATACTAAAGGATAAGGGAATCGCCAATAAACAACCAATCTCACCCCCATCTCCCCCGAGTCATAATCTAATGCGATTATTTGATCAATCAAATTGGCGCCATCCGTGGAACCTTTCACGATTTGATAAGAAGGACCCTTCCCGAATTAAAGATCCTGACCAAAGATCACAATAGACATGGCGGATAGGAATGCCAATGCTAAAGATTACCCTCCAGGATTCCCCCGGCAATACACAGCTTTCTGCTACCATTAGCCTACCACAAGCAGCTGCCATAGTGGCGGCTCAATTGCAAGCCGACACCACTGCGACAACATACTAGCTTCAGACCACTACTACAGCCTCTCAGTCGCAGGGAGCCATCCGGGCTCCTCAGTAACCGTACAAGTAACTCTAGATGAATGAGCAATCATCTATATATCGTACATAAAAGAAACAACTATCGACAAAACTGTTAGAAGAACAAATATACTTTCCACCCCAAAACACGTAAAAGAGGGGCTACGAAACTCACTTGAAAAATTAAAGAAGTACAAGTATCCTAATACAACGAACAAGAACACAAACAATCAAATCCACCTAAAAAATGTACACGAACAATCCAAAAGTCCTACACTGTTCACAAATCGAGCAGTAAGTACTAGAACTCGTCAAAATCATCTAAGTCTAAGCTAATGTCTTAAGAAATGCCATTACGTCTCGTTTAATGTCATATTGTTTGAAAATAACTTAATTGTACTTGTTAATCACTTATAATGTCCATGACTTGTTAGTTTATTCGTTCGAATGTCACTTTTAATCAATGTCCTTGAAACACCCTTTTAAATTGCATAAGTTGTTAGTTATGATGAGAAAATACCCACTTTGGCTACTCCTTTGGAAAACGCTTTTAGAAGTTTAAAGCTTGTCGAATGTTATCATAATAAAACGCCCATCTTAGTGATCACTCTGAAACGCTTATATAAGTTTATATGCCGTTGAGTATAAGAGAAAACATCCATTTTGTCCAACTCTTTTCAATGTAGAGTAATATGCCCAATTTATTTGTCATTCGCCCTTAAATTGATCATAATGTCCAATTCATTATATATAAATATATTCTTGTATCTCGTCTTTTATTCTTGAACTAATCATTAAAGTGTTAAAGTTTTGCTTATTTAGTTCGAATGAAGATGACACGAAAAACTTAAAAATGAACACCCGATTCAAACTAACGGATACCCGATTACATGACACGAACCAAGGCCCAACAGGAAGGAGCCCATGAGAAAAGTCCGCGGCTGAAAGGCCCAAGGTAGACAATCATACCAACAGATAACTCAGAACATTGGCTTCTGAATAAGCACACATCCACACATACATTGAACCAATAAGAAACAGAAGAGGAAGAAGGAGACAGAAGGAAAACAAATACCTAATAGAGTAAATTACAATTTTCGTCCCTGTCGAGTGTCAAAAATTACCGTTTTCGTCCCTAGGTTTCATAAATTACGGTTTTGGTCCAAAAAACT
>JAOXNX010045556.1:0-13369 GCA_028566075.1 Solidago caesia | reverse complement strand
CCCCCCCCCCCCCCCCCCCCCCCCCCCCCCCCCCCCCCCCCCAACCTAACAACCCAGGCCACAATGGATGACTGTCAATGGGCCTCAGCCAGTGCAGGAGCCACCGTTAGCCCATAGGTTCCAGTCATCACATCCTTAAAATTAAGAATGCCCATTAAAATGAGTATGGTGAGAGTTTTGAGGGAGGTTGTGTTCTCTTTGAAGAGCTTTGATTAATCACCTCCCCATTCATATTTAACTTTTAAAAAACAATAAGGATTTTTCTAATGACAGCCCTTAGGGCTGTCAATAATCTGCATAAAAAACTTGTACCTTCCATATCAAAAGTCCACCCCCTCAATTTTATGGTAAAAGTACAAATATTTTATGTACGTTAATGACAGCCCTAAGGACTGTCATTAGCAAAACCCAAACAATAATGCAAGACGTAATGTCAGAGTTTGTGATGGCCCATTTTTCTCAATTCTTCCCCCATCCTCACTTTTCTCCTATGCCGACGGTAGCCCATGCTCTCCGTCTTGCAGTTGTAAGCCGACCCATTGAACTTTTGTCATAGGTGTTTCTGCTGTTTTGGTTTACACTCTCAAATCTTTCCTGTAATTTAGAAAAATTACACATATATGTTTCAAATCCCGCCACAGCGTGCTAGTAGAATAACCTCGTTTAAGCCTATGAAAGTTAATCATCCATTTTAATAGGCCATATTCTGCAATTTTGGTCGATATATGAAAATATACTCATCCCCTTTTGTTTAGAACTTTTGGCAAGAATCTTTAAAACAAATATAGTTCCAGCATGATTTTCGTACAACTCAGCTGAGCATTATAAATATTACAAATGTTTGTAGGCTTTGTAAAACAATTTGGCAGTCCTTGTAATTAAATAAAAATACAAACAAAATGACTACATATCACAGGAAACATACAACCAAGAAACTATAAAAGCTTATATTAACCAAGATGGGTTTATTAGTACGAAAGCATATAAAAATTGCCTGAAAAAATAAAGTTACAATACTCACCAGTTTCGTGTCAACAAATTTCACTTGATTTACCAAAAAAAATACCCAAAGCTCCTCGTCCACTTACCCGACATTCATGAATGTTTGCTGCCTACAGCGAGGTGACGGGGTATAATCAGTTTTTCACATTGCCCAAACCTGAGCTTCTGATGAAACATAGCATTAGTTTTCTTCAAACCAAAGCCTCTGAGCAATAAACCATTTCACTCAGGAAAAATGATGTCACAAAGTTACCAATTCAACTTGCAGCCTCCACAATCTCGGCTTCACCATCACTGTAATCACCCCAACTCTTGACAGGTTTATCATCAACTGCATTTTCGGTTTGGGCAATGGTTTCTGGTGGTTCGGTAGCTGTCTCGGTAGCAGGCTTTTCTTCTATTCCAGACTGAGTTTGACTGACAGTCTCAGCAGTTGACTCATTGTTTTCTTCCATTGTTTCTGCACTAACTTCTTGAGTGATTACTGATGGAGATTCTATTGAGCTAACTGGGGATTCAGCTGAGTCAACTGGGGAAATTGGGTACCCAGCTTGACCTGCTGGAAACCCGTTTATGGCGAGAGGATAACCATTTGGAGAGAGAGGATAGCCTTCGGGTGAAACCAGGTAACCGTTATGAACCCAAGGTTGACTGGGAACAAACTCAGCTGCATGCGGGTTCATTATTCTTGGAGGGCTGAGATGACTTCCATCCACCACATGCTCAAATGTGGGCTTACTACGTGGGACTCGGTTTGTAGATCGGTTATAGGCACCAGAAAGGCGTGGACCGTATGGAACCCTGGCTGTTGCTGACTGGTGTGGAGATCGACGAGCCGGGTTGACGGTGACCATAGTAGGAATACTTACAGGTGGTGGTAATATTCCTATATGATCTTTCAAAGGTATTGGAAGTGACCCAAAAACCGGAACATTAGATGGATTAAATGGTGGCGCAGCTGCAGAAAGCTTCTTAGTCATCTCTTTTCCATTTTCACCATCATTTGGTGTTTTTTCATCTTTTTCTGCAGACACTTCTTTCGCATCATCTTGACCCGACTCAGAAATCTCTACTTCTTTGGGGTCATGTTCATCATCATTGTCTGCATTCTTTGAGGAATCGGAGTATTCAGTGATTGCTGATTCCAACACTATAGGTTTGGGGTTTTCAGCTTCAGGTTTTTCAGGTTTGGGTCTTTCAGCTTCAGTTTTATCGGGTTCAGTTTTCCCGGGCTCAGGTTTTGCTTCATCAGGTTTTTCAGGATCGGGTTCCTTGCTGACTTCTATTTCTTCTTTCCTTTCGTCAATGGTGTTTTTCTGTTCCTCTTCCAGAGCTTGAACCACTTCTGTATCAAGTTTTTCTGTGTTTTCGTTCTTGGCTTCTTTTTCTGTTTCATCTGTGTTCACTGGAGAAGGGTCTTTTGGTAACTTTTCAGCCACGGCCTTCACGATGCTGCCAGGTACAGCTAAAGCAACTTCCTTGTAAGAAAAAAGTTTTCCAGCTTCTTTAACACTTATCGAACTTAAAATGGGAGAACGCTTCACAACCTGATCATTTGAAGCCGGACTAGATGGGTTTGACTTCGGATTTGACCCTGAAGTTGGAGGCGTGTTAGAAGGATTGGTTGGCTTTGGACTGAAACTTTGACCCTTGACAAACTTTTTGGCAACTCCAGCTGGCGACCCAGTGGAAGTAGCAGATTCAGTGGCATTTGTTCTTGGGGATGTGAAATTAGTAGACTTTGATCGATATTTTGATGACTGGGAAGCATTTGAGAAATTTGTATTTATCTTTGCTAGATTTGGTCTTCTAGAACTTGCAGATTTACGTCCTGCTTTAGATAAAGCTTCTTGCCATCCTTCATCAGAATTGTCTATTTCTACAGCTTCACTCACTTGCTCCTTTTCAATCTGCTCAGGTTCAATTAGATCTGGCTTTATATCCACAGAATCTTTTTCGCTTTCAGTTTTGTTCTGTGGTTCAGATTCTATCTCTATTTCACTAAAATGATCAGGAACAGGATTTTTTGGTGACAACACTTCGTCCCTTTGAAGCTCATCAACCGCAGATTCCTCATTTTGTCCCGATTTTACTTTAAGCTGGATGATTGAAAGAAAATAAATACTTTGATACAAATAATAGGGGTGGCTAGATGGGGGTTTGGGTAACAGTCAAACTGGGTGCGGGATAAAAAAAGGTCAATTATAGTAGAAATGGCCAATTGGTCAAAGGGTTGGGTTGTCCTGCAAAACCTTTCTGTCCATTTTTATTTTTTATAGATATCTAAAATGCATTAACTATGATCATAACATCAAGAAATAACACTAACATTATAAATCCTGGAATAAAAACAGTTTTGGAGGTTGTACGCATCAAAAAGAGACTTTATTTGACTTTCTCCCTTATGACCCTTTGAGAGAAAATCCAATCCAGATCAACCCATTCATAAGTAAATGAGTTGAAATTGACACCTCTAAGTCACATATCTTGGTATATGAGAGCAGTTGGAAAAGAAAACAGAGCAGGTAGAAAAGTACCAGCTTTGCCCGAGCTTGTTTCTTTTGGGCCTCACGTGCTTTCATATCTGCATCTGGGGCTATATAATCCAACAAATCTGATACACTGTCCCAAGAACGTAAACAAATTAAGAATAAATTATCAATGACGTATTTTGTTTATTGCAACAAACTCCTTTCCCCAAATATAGTGAATAATTTCTAAATCCATATTAACTCTACTATATTAGATATTTCACTGCTAAATTAGCATTTTGAAGTCTTCAACATGGAAATAGAAAGATCAAATGCTCAGGGATATACTTATCAAGAAAAAGGAAAAATAAGACTACCTCAAATGGCCTTTGCTAGAAATAGATGCATCAGGCTTTGGGGTACCATTGCGTGCAGCTTCTTGTTGCTCCAGAGCCTTGGACTCGAAGTATTCAAGCCATGCAGCTGCGTCCTACAATATCTTACATCCTAAGTAAAACAAACAACTGCATATAAAGCATCAAGAAAGTACTTTTTAGTGAGTTGTTACAAAAGTACCTGAGTACGAAGATCTTCAGGTCCAAGTTTAGCCTGCAGTATCTGCAAAGTGGTCTGCTCGTGCTGAACACTCAATGAGTATGCCTCCATCAAAGAGAGAGCAATCGCAATAGCATGATAGCTGGCAGCCGTCTGACAAAGATATGTATATTCAGTGAATTTTTTGAGATAACATAAAGCATTTAGTAAACAGTTTAGACATGAAAGGCAGTACTTGTATATGGTCAGCTCCGAGCAGTCTTTGATTACATTTGAGAGCCTCGTGAAGGTATCTAAGGGCAACATGTACATTTCCTAAACCTTCTTCCATCATTGCTACATTAATGTAGGTAGCGGCGGTATTTGGATGAGAAGGTCCGCATGTTAAATGTAAAAGATACAACGCACGGTTCACGTACCTAAAATGACAAATAGACGAATGTAAGGTAAATTTCCTCAATTGGTAAATTTCTATTGCACAAATATCATCACTTGGTGTCAATTAATCACACACAATGTAAGGAAACACACATACTTGAGAGCTAGCTCCGTGTGTTGGAGACGATAGTAGAAAACAGCTAGGTCCCCATAACTCTTCATTGTATCTGGATGATCGAGTCCAAGTTCCCTCTCATTAATATCCAAAGCTTTTTGCTGATAGATGGTAGCCTAATAGAGGATTGAAAATTATAGTTATAGAGTGGAGTGGAGCTAGCAATCACGACCTCTTACTTATAAATGGGATGATTTGGCTTATTTCTAATATCTAATCGGTCAAACAGGTAAAATAAAATAATATAGCTTAATAGAAAATGAGTCAAAAGTTACGAAAATTCTTTTCTTACTGCATAAAACTGTTAAATTAAATTATACAAAGGAAATTATCACTGAAGCAGGAGACTTCTGTACTCATGTTAGGCACAAATGTATAATAAGTTAATATTTTTCTTGACAAAAGAGTTCAAGCAAATCCAACCCGTTTTGACCCATTTCAACAAAGAGTTGAATAATTGCTGATTCTAGTAGTAGCCATGGGCAATAATGCAATGGGATATTTATATGCTCATATACCTGATTAAAATCCCCAGTGTGATAGAGCACCACGGCCAAAAGACTATATGCTCCTGCTGTCATTCGATGATAAGGACCACAGACAGATACAAGTTTTGAGAGTGCCTGCAAATATCAGGTTCAAAACTCAAATTTTGGTTAAAAAACTTAAAGATAACATGAAAACCATTACTATCTTCATGAAATGAAAGATTGCGTTACCTTAGTTCCGTAGTTGACAGCATCCTCCAATTTGCCTTTGTCCAATGATGTTTTAGATGACTCTAAAAGTGTACGTCCATCCGCAGAGGAGCATGCAACATGCTGTATCAGAAAATAGTTCACATGTTATCAAATCTACTGTGAATTCTTAGATTACGTTGAGAACAAACCAGAGGTAGAAACATGTCATATGTTTGACCTTATATATAGGAACCATGCTAACAATATCTGTCTTCTTGAATGGAGACGAGGAGTCCATATCATAATCCCTTGGAACGAGCTCAAGTCCAACCTGGTGGTATAAGATTGATCAAAACTACTTAGAATAAGAATGAATCAAGATTAATCAACTTAAAAATCTCTCATACCTTGTGGCAAAGCCCTCGAAGAATGGAAAACTTGCGAAGATCAGTACGACATTCGTTTTTCCATTGCCAAGCATATCTCTTGGACAAAAAGCAATCTACCCACTTCCATTTTAAGTCGTCATCATTGCTCATAGGTGTTCCTAGTAACAGATTTAAGCATGATGCTATTGACCCAGATAAATCAGCAATATTATCAACAGCTGCTACAACTGCTTGCAATAGATGCTTATAAGCTCGAACAACCATCTCGTGAATACATAGTGATTGAACATGAGGGAGCTTGTCTGCAAGTTCAACCTGATTGGATAGAGTAGACAAGGCGATATAAAATTATAACTTCTTGCAGATGTATACCCTAAAACTTCAAGGTGGCAAAATGGGTAGGTCATGCAGGTTGGGTAAAATGTTAAACTTGTATCGGGTCAAAAAGGTAATGTTAGTGCAGGTCAAAGCCGGTCAGGCCAGTCTGACCCAGAAATACTTTTTTATTTTTCTTTTTAAGTGTTAAATAAGTATAAGGAAACTATATTATTCTAATGATAAAATACATTTAAAATAAAACAATTCAGAAGGTTCTATGCATTTTAAAAACACTTTGGGTGCCCTTCGAGTCTTGGCCCAGCTATTTAAGCTGATTTTCCTAATTAAAATTCCCATTTGATCCGTTAGAGACAAGTTTAGCCCGAATCAACTCACTTAACCACAAATGAACAATGTTACTACCTTTCACTAGAAGGTCAAAACATTATAATGAACTTGGTATGGCTGAAAAAAAAAAAAAGAATTACCACTCGGCCCAAGGAACACATCCGCAAACCCCTTGTGTGCATAAAATCTGTTAGTGTTCTTCCATCAACAGGTGAAAGTTCAAGGGAGCCAAAATCAGCCACCTAACAAAAGATGAAATGAAAACTACCAATAAAACTTTTGATGCAAAGAAAAATAACAGAAATGACATCTTTTCAGAATTTTAGGCAATGTCGAACAAACTAACCAACTTCGGGAGGGCAGTATCATCATAGTACTTATGCGCCATCTCAATCAACTCATCAGGTGACTGCCAACATAAATGAAATTAGACCAAAACCAAGAAAGAATTAATTGATGCTCCACAGAAGCAAACCTTAAGGTGGAGACCGGTATCTGATTCTTTAAGACGCAAATAAGCTGCTTCGGGAAGCAATTTTCTCCAAATCATTTCCTTTTCCTCATCCAACTTTGCAGCCTCTTTGTTGCCACTATCATCTGATTTATTTGTTGTGGCAACTTCTTGTTCAGCTTTGCTGCTTTTTTCATCAATCTTTTTCTTAATTTCCTTCAGTAATCCCTTACCGAGACCCTTCACGGCTGGTTCCACCTTAGCTTCTGAAGCAGTTTTAGAATCGGATTTCCCAGAAGCTTGGTTTTGTAAATGTTGCACCCAGCATGCTCCAAGCTCCCATCTGATAGATTTTGTGTGTTTAGAGTCTTCTTCTTGCATTTTCTGCACGCTGTCCCCCAATACTTTCTTGACTAGGACCTTAGCAGACTGCAGATCTTCAACATCTGAACCCTGCACCCGTTGTACTGCAGCAGATGGTGATGGTGCTGATGACTTATGTAATAGCATCCTTAAACTGACAAACAGTAAGGGAGAGGAAAATTAATTAGCAAAAGCAGAAAACGTATATAAAACGAACACTTTAGTAGAGGCAACTAATGAGCAGGTTGCTTGGTTGAGTAATGGGTCAAAATGGGCCATCTCTGTAAGGGTCGAAACAACTCAGGTTGAGTTTCGTTTTTAGCTGATGTTTTATTAATCTACCCATATGACCAAGAAAATGGGTCGAAGTTGCCACATCTAACTTGTAGCATAGGGACATAAGTATATCAACAGATCATTTAGTCGGTACGCAACAAAACTCACTGAGTACAAGAAAAATAAATGTATATATTGGTAAGAGGGTTTAACTGACTGACCTATTGACATTCAAAGCATTAGCCCCTCCTTCAGGTTGGTCTTCAATGTCAAGGTCCTGGGGGATCGGTTTTTCATCCCAATTTACCTCACCTTCAACTTTCACAACAGCAGTATAACCACAGTGTCTAACAACCACTATGCCTAGAGTAGAAGTATCCTGCATAATAGCACCAATTTTTCAGAACAAAATAAATGGTAAAAAATAGCCACTTCAACTAATTAAAAATACTGACGTGAACGGTTGCGCTCTCGTCTGCTGTTATGCCTTTAAGCAAGTTTCTTTTAGCAAGCTCCTTCTGTGACAATCCAAGAACACGACTTCCATCATTTTTACCATCAATCTTTGTGCTTGCATCTGCCACATCTCTTGTAATTCTGATAACCAAATCTCCAACTTTCTCTTCATGTAAAACTGAGTTAATGGAAACAATCGTAGAACAGTTGCTACTTTCTGCAAGACTTTTAATGGCAGCCACTGCTTTCAAAACTGATACGTCGACAAATAAACAGTGAAGTAGAAAAGCTTTCCTATCTCTAACTTGCCTCTCTTCTTGAGTTTTACAAGGCATTGCTGCTAAAATTGAAAATTCCTTTGCCCACTGTCTATGATCATGTTTACCATCTCTTCCTTGACCACCACCATTTCCTCCCCAATTTTCATCTTCTACGGGAAGTGGTGGGAAAAGTGAAGGATTGTCTGCAACAACCGGAGGTACGGCCCAGGTGTTTGCTCGAAAACCGTAAGGGAGATTACCAAACTGAGACAAGAATATAGACATTTATATGAAAACTTCACTCAAAATATGTTGCCAAAATGATCAGTTTATATAACTTACTTTATTGTGCTCAATGAATGCTTTCATGAGAGCTTTGTATGCCTGCAGTTTAAGACATTAAAATTTTATGGAACACGTAACAAACTTGATTAAACGAAACATGGGTTAAGAACAAATAAAAAAGTATTTGATTTTTACTTACACCCTCAAATATACGACTTGTCTGCTGCAAAAGACCAACCAACGAATGTCTTATAAGAATACGTTTTCCAGCTGGATAGAACCCTTTTCTGGAAGCAACAATAGTCATTGGCTTCCCGCTACAAACACGCACCTACAAATGAAAGTAGACACCGGTGAACTCATATTAGCAGTTCATGCACATACTTAACAGCTTGAACGTGTCTAGAAAACAATAGTGATTCATACATTTTAAAAGCAAGTAAACAAAATACAACGAAGATGCTCACATCAATTTGAAAGAAATCATCATCTGTTTTATCTTCAAGAAACGGCCGAGCAGATCTCCTAATATCTGCAAAACAATCATGCAAGCTATTAACACCTGCCTTTTACCAAATAAAAATATAAGACAGTATTTCATCAATAGTTTGAACTATAAGGGAATATAATGTGAAAAAAATTATTGTTTATACAGTCCTTTTTAGTCATTAAAGTTTTAAAATGCCGTGAAGGTAAAAAATGTTATTTTCCTAAAAACATTCTGTAATAACTACTTATTTTCAAATTATATGTTTTTGTCTAGTGTACAATTATTTTGAGACGGAACGAATATATGTCTGGAACATGCCTTTAAACGTATTGCCCTTTGATATTTAAAAATTACATGGATCCATCATTTCTTTTAATACGTGTAGCACAGGCGGCATTGTATTTGGACAGCCGATAGCGGATGGAAACCCAGGTTTAAAAGTTACACGGATCATCCTTTGTTTTAACATCCGTCCAAATAAAAGAACCTTATGTTACAAACTTTTAGAAAACCACATAAACAATTCATGTAAGTTACTATATATCAAATTCCCCAAAGCGTTGGAGTTTTGGGGAGTGTCCGAATTAGCTTATTTTTTAAGCTTATTGGCATATCAAAAATTCAAAAAGCCATTTAAGTTCACCTGTCGACATATGAGGCAATAATTCTCATAAGCCGATAAACAATAAGCTAATCCAAATTACATTACTTACTAGCAATATAATATAATATAATATATAAAATTTATAAAAACCTATACATACATTGGATAGGAGGTGTGAGGTGAGAGAAGGAGAAGAAATCATAAAACTGGCCAAGCTTCGGGGGCGGATAAATCTCCGCCGTCGGATCAACTTTCTCAGACTGATAGGAACTGATTGTAACTTCCGTTTTCGGAGATTTCGATTCATCGCTTGCCGGTCGGATTCCGGCGGTGTTTTTGGTTGACGTGCCGCCGAACGCGGTGGTGCAGGCGACGATATCCAGTAACCGTCGCACGTGCGCGACGGCGAGATCTTCGGTGTAATCCTCTGCAAGGAAAATTTTGAGAGTACTTGAAAATTGAGCCCCTTGGGTTTGAAAGTTGTTAAGTTAGACCCTGAAGAATTTTTGGATGGAAATAAGAAGTTTATAGTTGTGTACCTTCGATGACCGTTAAGTGACATGGTTTGAGAGATGCGATTTCAACGGTATCTTTTAGCCTTGCCCCACGCACCTATCACAAAGCCACAAATACATTCTATTTCTATTACTACTGGTATATCTTGTTTATTAGTTAGAGATTAGAAGATACGCAAAGTTAGGAATTCGTGTAATAAATAAAGTTTAATATAGCCGAATAGAGAGTTTTTTTTTTATTTTTAATCACTCTCATTAATGTCCAATCATGTTAAATCATCGTGTTTCTATTTTTCCTTTTTTCTCTTTTCCCGATAAGCAAAAGTAGAACTGATAATCGTCGAGGACTTGAAGACCTTAGCGTCTTAATGTCCTTTTTAGACATTTTACTTTGTTGGTTATGTTTGTACTTGGATTTCATTTGGAATAATGTTTGGGTATGACCAGTAACACCATTTTGTACGTTAACTAATTGGGTTTTAGTTGGTTAACGAATTTTAAACATGATTTTCGCATGTGTGTTTACATTATTCATGAAAAATTATGAAAATCCAGGTTTTTGAAATTATGGGTGTTGCAAGCATCAAATCATTAGTATTAGTAAGTATGCGTTAATAAGTTTAACAAGCTTGAACAAATATTAAGAGTTAGTTCTAGTGAGAAATGGAGTTCGAAGTAGTAATCTAGTATACATTCATGAGTCATGACCGCATTAATTAAATGTACTAGACACATGCCCGCACGATGCAGCGGCGATAGTTGTAGCGGCAACGTTGTGGTGGTAGCAGTGACGGGCGGCGGTGGCGGCGGCGGTGGTGTGGTTATTATTATAAAGGTAATTGATGTAAAAGAGAGTAGTGTAATTATTTTAAAAGTTGATGGATCTATCAGTAAATTATTTAATTAAAATTATTAAAAGTATATTAAGTGGAGATGTTTAAATTAGTGAATAAAGGAAATTGACATTTTTGATTTATCAATTTCGAGGTAAACTCTTTATAAGAGGTAATAAACGTATTGTGACTGGGACCAATGCAAGACAGTTATAGTTTCCAAACTTTTTGCATTTAAAAAGTTAGTTAGCTCAATATAAAAGGGCAATGTACATGTTGAGGACAAACCAGCCTTTTAATGAAAAATGGAATTTTAAGTACTTTGATTTTAGGTATTATATATGTGACGTGATATTTATTTTTGTCTTTGTATCTTTGGTGAATCCAAAATTAGCAATATATACTTTTCGTACCAAAGTTATAGAAAAGCATAGACAGTTGAATTAAATGCCTTCATAGTACATGTTGGGAGTTAAGATTAACCGATTTTCCTAAAAAGAAATTCAATTTAACGACGTAAGTTCCTCCACATGTTGAAGTTAACGACGTAAGTTTCTCCACGTGTTGGGATGGAAACGAAATAAATTTCATTTTAGACACTTTAAATTTTCAATAAAGCGGTAAGGTTAATTTCATTAAAAAATATGTTACAAATGAAAATGAAACCAATAAATGGATAGGTTGATGACTCGTCAAAATTTGATTGTGTTAGCCATTAACTGGTTTAGTTTTGATCAATCATTGACAAATATTTGACAAGTTATCAAGCAAACCTTTTATTGACTTAGTTTTGATATTTATCTCTTTTTTTTTTTTTTTCATGCAATTAAGTTTACCTCTTTACTAATATAAAATATATTAATTGTTTTTCCTTTTTTTGGTTGTTGCCAATTTTCTCTTTTAAAATATATGCTAATTTATATACAATATAAAATGTTTTTTACGAAAGGTTATTAATTATAATATAATATTTTGTTAAAAATAATTACCCAAAACCTTTTTCATTTGAAAATAGAAAAGAATATTTTAGAACGTTTGCATGGTTGTTTTTATTTATTTTTTGTTTAAATAGTGTTGCCAAAGGAAGTATTTGTGGTGACTTATCTTGTTAAACAGCCTACTAAGATTCTACTACAATCGACATCACCATATCGAAAAACTGAATGATATTAATGTGCGACTAATGCTATATCAATCAAGCTTAAGACGTGGAAAATAAATAAAAACATGCAATGTGAAGTTTGATATGATCGCAAATGTGTCATGGCCTTTTGAGCCTGTTAAGAATCTTGAGTATATTTCTTTAGTCCTATAATAAATATTCTTTTTATTCTTTTTATTTATTATAAAATAAGTGTTGTACTATAAAATAAAGGAAATGATATATCCATATAAAAAATTAGCCTAATAATCATCCTAACAACTTGATCATAACACTTGTTAAAATTAAAAAATGAAATTAATAGAGAGAATTAGTGGATTACACTTGTCATGTAATCAAGTTGTTAATAAGATTTTTAAGTTGATTTATTAAAAAGATATATCATTGTTCTAAAATAAAGGTATACTTTCAACAATTTTCATTAATCAAAATTTCTCAAAAAGTAAAACGACATCTCATTAGAGCACCTACATTGGATCATACTAGAAGGTTACCCGCACAATGCAGCGGACAATGGTGATGACGGCGAGATGTAGGAGGTGAGTGGCGATGGGTAGCGGTGGTGGCAATGGTGGCGGTAGGATGGGGGTATTGTAAGTATTTTAGAGGATGTGGGTATAGTAATTTAGGTGATGTTATTGAAAGAATAATGTGGTTATTTTAAGGGATTGAGTGATAGAATAATAATAGATGAAAAAGGTATTTTGGGGTTATTAAAATCTTATTGTTGAATGAGGGGAGTGGGAGAGGGGTAAATGTTTTATAAGAAAGTATATATGATACAAGTATAGTGACATGACTATGATAAAAAAAAAAAAAAGAAGAAGAAGGTAAATAAGTGGGAAGCTTCTGGTTCTATGTACCGTCTTGGTACCTAGAGCGTACACCGCATAAAATTCATGCCCAGTAACTCACCATCCTCACACATGGATCACAAGATATAGTTTCTCCACTTGCCTAGGCAAATTTTGAACCTATGATCTGGAGCCTTTATTTATGGGCTCATGTGATCACATGATGACGGTACCAGTTGATCTATGACTATGATGTGTTAATTACATTATGAACTTTTCCATTGTTTGACCAAATTAAGTTTATAGTAGAAGTTTATATTTATGAACTTTGGAGAGAAAAAGGAAAATAGATCCACACAAGTACTCATCATTAAGTTAGTTATTCAATAAGTATTATATTATATTATTATATGGTTCTGGTTAAAATAAAACAACTATTAAAGTAAAACAAATAAAACAATCATTTTCTCTTAACTAGAAATCTTTATGCATCATGAAAATCTTCGTGCATCAATCTGTATACTTGTGTTCTATGAATCTTCGTGCATCAATTTTATCATGATC
>JAOXNX010045507.1:0-13374 GCA_028566075.1 Solidago caesia | reverse complement strand
GTTCAGCCGCGGCCACCGCCGCGGCAACCATCGCTGCCGCCGCAAGTTCCGACGCGGCCACAGCCGCGGCAACCGCCGTCACGTTATAAGTTATCGTCGTCATGACATTTTACACGCTATAAACACACACCCACAACACACACACACACGCCCAACCCTCGCCACCGCCGCAAGTTCCGACGCGGTCACCGCCGCGGCAACCGCCATCACGTTATAAGTTATCGTCGTCATGACATTTTACACGCTATAAACCGTCGCCGCTGCAACGCGCGGGTACCACGCTAGTTTCTATAAATTGCATCAAGGTTTTTAAAACTTATGTAACTTCTCTTAGAAGAGTTGGCCAGCTGGGGCCCTCTTTGGGAAACTGATGGAGGGGATGTTGGCTTGGAGACCTAAGATCGAATCTTGATTCCCCATGGTTTCAGACATTTACCTCTTTACGAAACACGGCGGGTTACAGACACTGATTTCTAGTGGGTCGCGTGGATTCAAGTTACGTACATACTGCCCGACTGGATGTCACTGCATTGAGCTCGATGATCTAACCTAACTTTGTCGTTCAAAAAAAACATCTCTTATATCTTTAATAAATTTAATACAATAACAAAATTACATTCGAGTAATAATGATTTTTCAAAACTTCATAAAACATTATGATCAAAAGATATAATACTTATACGAGAAAATGATGGACAAATTTGAAGATATCCGTATATTTTGTAGAACATATAAAAAAAATCTCATGGATGCATCTTTATATATTTTGGTAATGTACTTTTTTTTAATGTAATGTTTTTCTATTTGTTTGTGTTAAAGATGTATAAACAAAGTTCATTAGTTCATGTTTTAAATTCGATCACATTGCTAAATTTTATATTTGATACATAATAATGATAATGCATAAGAATATTAATATATTGTTATTCTCAGCATCATATGTATAACAAAGTTGTAGATTTTACTTCAAATGATCATTATTACTATATAGGAATCATTAATATTAAAATGATTAAATGTTTTATAATTTTAACTTGTGGTATCCGTGTGTTAACACGTGGTCTAAATCTAGCAGGCATGTATAAAGGGGAGGGAAATTTATTAAAAAGTAAGTACTTAATCCATGTGTCCGAAATTCTTGATGAGCATTACATTTTCACAATCCATGATGAACAAAAATATAATGCACAAAACACGAAATTCAGTTATTTCGATAAAAAAAAAAAAATCCGATTTTTCTAATGCAAACAAATTTTTATGATGTAGAACCCTGGTTTGATGATCCATTTTGAAGGCATTCTCACATTTTTCATAAAGTTTGACCCCTTTTTATGATTTAATTACCACTCAAAGCCTATTTATAAATATTTCAAATGAATAAATCTATCTTTTTATATAACTAAGAGAAAAAGAAAGGATAATGTTTATGTGACATTAATCTTTTTTATTACGTAAGATTTTTGCTTAATTGTTACATTGTGTTCTTATTTGGTTTTATATATTGTGTTATGTAGATGCGGTTATTATGGCAATAATCAATGTCAAAGTTTAAATATAGAACAGTATTAGGTGATTATGAAAGTGATAGAAGTTCATTGAAAATATTGGGTATGGAAAAGAAATTTCAAATTTAATCAAACATGGGATAATTACAAATTTACAATGGACATAGTCTAGATAAAATGTAAGAATAAGGTGACCCGGACGGCGGAGCCTCCACTTTTGCTAGATGACAAAATCACTTCCACTTTTCATACTATTTTAACTACCAAAAAGCCTAATTAGCCGTTATGGTGGCTTTTGTTAATAATAGTAGTATTAACATTTTATTCTTTATTAAATTGAGTCACGTTAAACTAAATTAATAATAAATTATTAAATTGCTGTTACAAAAATAAAAATAAAATAAAATAAATTTAACTTAATTCAAACTATACAACATTTATTATAACTATCTTCAAAATGCCTGAGTGGTTAACATCATCATATCTTTACGAGAGTTATTAGATTCGAACGCCCAACTAGATACAATCTTGGGGTGAGCAGGGAAGGTTCAGAAATGACCAGGATACACTTTGGTTAGTTCATGTACATCTAAATCAAAAGATTTACCCTCTATGCATAACCCAAATAAGAAAACCATCTGTTTACCCGTCTATATAACATTAATATTATCTTAGATGTGTGTATATATATAGATAAACGTTAAATTTTAGACCTCTTTACAAAAGGTCTCAAATCTTAAGTTCAAAACCCGTTAGATACAATCTTGATGATGGTCAGGAAAAGGTTCGGAAAACGGTGGTCACGGGACACCTCGGTTATGACTCGTACATTCAAGCCAATAAGACTCGTTATAGAAAAAACTTCATATGTTTACCTATTTTTTATATAAGAAAATATATAAGCACCTTAAAATTATTAACTTTAGATAATTAATTTAAAAATATGGTAATCAAATTTCACTAACAAATTTTCATGCTTCAAACCCATCAACTTCTACGTTTCCAAATGTATTGTCGATTTGTCCTTACAAATTATCCAAATCACTCGTTTGCTTCAAGTCATGAAAGTGCAATTTTTCATACGTGGAAACCATAAATTCTACATTCCAAATATTTATACTACGAAAAGACAGCTCTTAATTTTTAAAATTTTAAGATCAACAAATTTATTATCACGTCTTTATTAATAAATGCAAATATATTTATCTTCTTATTTTCATTTTTAAATATTTTAATAATAATTATACCTGTGTATTATACAATCCAAAGTCGGTGGTCAGCGAAGCTGGCCGTCAGAGACTGTCACTTTTTACTTCATGTACTAATTGAAGTTTATAAATTTTTGTTTTTTAGTTTGATTTAGACTGACACTTAAACTTTTTTTTTTATTGAAAACTCACCCAGCACTACGCCTTACACGAATATACTTTTAGTCTGACTCCCTGATGCTAGAACGGAACAAGTGGGTACCAAGGAAAATTAATGTGTTTGGTTGGAGGGCTTTAAAGAATCGATTGCCTACTCGGGAGTCGGGAGGAATTAGCCAAGGGGGATGTTCATCTTCAGACATGAATTGCTGTATTTGTGAATTGTGAATTGTGACTTGTGAGGAGTGTTTGGAATCATTGGACCATATTCTTACCTCTTGCATGGGCTCGAATCTTATTTGGGCCGGAATCAGTCGATAGTGCAACATTCCACCACTTAATGCGTTTTCCACAAAGGATCTTCTAAATGCTCATCGCGACCTCCCTCTCGATAGGAGAAAGAAAAAGATAATCAACGGTATTATTATGACTGCAATCTAGTGCTTATGGAAAGCTCAGATTCGGATTCTTTTCAACAACGATTGTTTTGTATGTACAAAAGTTATGGGGGAAATAAAATCCTTGTCATACTTGTGGATAAAACATAGGTCTACGGATGGTTCCATTGATCGGAATAGTTGGATGTCGTTTGTTTTTTTATTCCCTTTTGATGTAATTGTTGTTTCTATGCCGTCTATTTTGGGTCGGCTTATAATGAAAGTTTTCAATAAAAAAACAACAACTAAATCCTCGATAACCTTATACCACATTTTTAGCACAATTCTGATGCCACAGATACTTAACATGATTAATTATGACATGCACGTTCAACCAAGATATTCTCAATTTCAATCAAGTAGTTTAACAATAAGGGGGGAGGGAATGGGTTCGATGAACCCTTTGGCGTCGATCGATTAGATCGGTAACACCGTCGCCGGCGGTTCGGTGAGCCCAAATCGGTGAAGCCATCGATGAAGTAAACCGAGAAGAGAGAGAGAGAGGAGCGTGCATGAAGGGCCCACCAACGGCTACATTTTCGACCGTTTTCTAAATGTTAACCAAAGAAAAAAAAAACTTTACTTGTGTATGCTCCCATCAACTACTCATTGAAAAAGAAGATAACTTTTGTGGTTTTGTCTTTGTGTCATTTTTTATGTATTTATTTGATAATTATTTTCAATTTAAACCCTCATAATATCATATTGTTTAGAAATGGTTTATAACTTTTAAAAATGAAAGAGTTGGTTTCTATAAGTTTTTTTTTTAATTTCATGTTTTATTTTATAATTAATGAAATGCTTTTTATTAATTTAATTTTTAAATTTTCGTATAATTTTTTTTTTAAATTTATGTTTTATTTTGTAATTAATGAAATGTTTTTTATTAATTTAATTTTTAAACTTACCATATAAGGGTTTTTTTTTTTAATTTTTAATGAAATGTTATGTTTTATTTTTATATAGCTTGTAATTTTATGTAAGGCTGTCAATACTCGACTCAACCCGAAACCCGACCTGAAACCGACCCCAAAAAAAGCGGGTTAGGGTTGTGAAATCTCGACCCGTCAACCCGCCAACCCACTAACCAGATTTTTTTTTGGTTGGGTTTGGGTTGACCCTTTGGGTTAACAGGTCCACCCGCCAATCCGATAACATTTTAAGTTTATATAACTTTTTTAACAGTTCGACTCACCAACCCATTTGACCTGCCAACTCGTCAACCCACGACCCATTTGACCTGAAATGCATCCATCAACCCGCCAACTCACAACCCATATGACCTATTTGACCTGAAATCAACCCGTCAATCCGCCAACCCACTAACTCATTTGACCTGCCAACCCGAAAATCGACCCGTCAACCCGATTTTTTACAGGTTGGTGGGTTGGGTTCGGGTTGACAGGTCGTGGGTCAGGGTTGAAATTTCTGACCTGAAATTTTTAGTGGGTCGGGTTAGGGTCAGAGATTTTCGACCCGTCAACCCGCCGACCCAGACCCACCAACCCGAACCCGAACCCATTGACAGCCCTAATCCTATCTATATTATACTATTATATACTATATGGATATGCAAATACGTGTAATCTATTTTTTAAGCAACAAAAGAAAGAAACAGACAACATGTAAAAAGAAAGAAAGCAGTACGCAGAGAAAACAAAGAGAGAAAAAAAAGGAAGAAAGTTAACAGCGCGGGGAAGAATATATGATTATCATCATACTCAAATTTATCAAATCTAATCAAGAAACATGCAATGATTTGTAAAAAACTACTAAAAAAAATAATAATATCTACAATATGATATGCACTAATCGCAAGTAAGAGATGACATGAGAGAGCGTGTCATCTGCTTGTGTTGAAGGATTTGTATGTATTGCAAACAAGATGGAGTCAAAATAGGGATATATACTAAAAAAAAGAGGAACGTGATTATGAGATTTGGGGGTATTTGTGTAATTTTGTATATTAAAAGCTCCAGCCACAAATAGAACGCTCATTCAAGTAGCGTTTTGTTTTAGGGCTTTTTGTATCAGAATAAAAGCCACAACTAATTGTTACCAAACAGAGCTTTTAACGTAATAGGAGCTTTTTATTCAAATCAAAAGCTAAAGCTCCTAAAAAGCTCCTAAAAATGCTTATGCCAAACACGCCCGTAGTTGATTAAGTTGCTACCTGTATGTTACGAATCGTCGGAAACATTTTCCATACACCTTTACACATATCGGAAGCTTACACATACATATCCTATGAACAAATACATATATCAAAGTTAGTGATACAATACAAACAAATCAGAGCTACGATACTTGTAGACTTAACTAACCTCGTTACTACGCATGGTTTGCAAATCACAACCATGTTAATTGGCTGCTTTTGACAATATTGCTTCCAAGATGCTTAACGGAGTGGCTGACAAGATCTAGTTTTATAATGGATTCATAGTTCTGTTGATTTCAGAGGGTTGGCATCGTATGGATCATGGGTGAGTGGTGGCTGTGGTGCCACAAAGGAACACCGCCGCCATGGATTAAGAATGCGGCAAGGGGTGTGTTTGCGTGGTGAGACCGTGCATTTGAATAACGAGTGGTGGGTGAGAGATACAACTTTTTTAGCATAAGGTATAAGTGGTATGAGTGAGTGGTGGGTGAGAGATGGGTTGCCAACAAAATAGTGGAATGTGGTATAAGTGAGGGGTAGCTGAGGTGACACAAGGGGATTGGTTGGGAGTGAGTGGTGGGAAAATTGGTGAGAGGTGGGATGCCAACCCTCTCACTAACTAGGGCTACCTCGGGTAGAAATGGCTATGAGAAACTGTAGCAACAGAAGAATCCTGTAACGTTTTTCTTAAATCGAGTTCCATGGTTTTTGCATCTATAAAAGGGGGATTAGAGGGGACAGGTAGTGGTTCATCATCCTTTGCCAACATTCTAAGTGCCATTGACATGGATGGTCTTAAAGATGGAGTTTCTTGAATGCAAAGAAGTCCTATGTGTATCACTCGTATGACATCTTTCTGAAAAATGATGTTAGGATATGTATGCATCATTAGATTCGGGTCAAACATTTCCTTCACTGTCCCTTGCTTGAAATGCCTCCATGCCTGCTCATACATAAGTAATTATGATGTTTGAATAGATGCATGATTCTAAAATACCTTTTAATAAATTAACAACCCAAATAATGTCAGGGCGAGGAAAAATGTAATTCAACGATAATAACGTAACATAATTGTGGAGTTGGTGTGTGAGATGAAGTCTTTACACTTACAATAGACACTAAGAATTCAGAATATTCCATGGTTTTGCTTCTGTTGTTTTCCATTCCGCTGACCAGCTCTAGTAGTAACACACCAAAGCTATAGACATCAGCTTTTTCAGTTAACTTTAACTGGCCATGAGCTATGTACTCTGGAGCAATGTACCCACTGGTGAGATTGACATTAAAAAGAAAAATGTTAACGTACTTTATGAATTTGAAGGCCAAGACATGTTTTAATTTCTCGTTTTGGTTCTTTTGGGGTCTCGAAAGGGTCAGCAAAATGAGGTACTTACAGTGTTCCTGCAATGGCGGTGCTTATGTGGCTCTGATCTTCTTGAAAAGACCTGGCCAACCCAAAATCAGCTATTTTGGGACGAAGCCTCAAGTCTAACAGGATATTAGAAGCTTTAATGTCCCTGTGAATAATCCGTTTAATGGGATTTTCATGAAGGTATACCAGGCCTTCTGCAATACCAATAATAATCTCAAATCTCTTCACCCAGCTTAATTTCCTGCCTTTAATTTCATCTGTATAAGTTACAATTTCAAAGTTACATCTCAATAATCAACTTCATGAATCCAGAATCATTAAAGACTTTTGAAGTTACCAAAAATGTAGCGGTCGAGGCTCATGTTGGGTAAATATTCATACACAAGAATGCTTTCAGGCCCTGAACAACTGCATCCCAACAACCTGACCAGATTTTTGTGTTGAACACTGTTAATTATGTTAACTTCATTGTAGAAATCGGCTGCTCTGAATTTGTTGTTTAAATAGAGCCTCTTCACAGCTATTTCCCGTCCATCTAAAAGAGCCCCCTGAGAGAATTTTACCGTTCACTTAAGTTGTATAAAGGGGTCTACAAGATCAAAACAAAACTAAAACCTGTATGCTACTAAAGAGTTTATCTGAAGAGAATTGACATACATTCAGAGATGACCTTAGTGTGGCAGTTTCAGTTCATGTAGTTATTTGGGTTATGCATTATCTCTATCATGCCAAATCGATAAGTTAAAAGCACTGCTTAGCATAAGATAGGGGAAATGTAAAAAACTGGAAAAGTCACCTAAAGTGTCATTATAATCATAAAAACATCCTAACTAATTTAGAAGTCCTAATTAAAAAGGTATTCAGGTCAAGTCAACCACCCTGATCCATGTCTAAATGACCTGTTATGGCCCGCTATCCAACCCGACTGAGCAATCTGTTTGATGTGGTTTTACGATAAGATACTACCTTGTAGACGGTCCCAAATCCACCTTGTCCAAGCTTATTTGACTCATCCCAATTTCCTGTTGCTTTCTCAATCATGGAGTATTTGATGTTCAAGCAACTGTCTGTAAGAATCTTAACCAGTTTTTTGGCATTTTTGGCCTCATAAGAACCTGAAACATTAAGCAATCGTTAGTTTGTGTTAATGAAATCTACAGATTATGTCTGTTGTTACCAAAGTTTTAAGTCTATAAGCAATGTCTGTGCTTGGCATTCCAAAACATGACACAAATGGTTATACCTTCTCTCCTTTGCTGAATATATCTGCGTTTTCTGATATATAAGACGATCATTAACGCAAATGTGAAAACCGCCACAGCACTAACAACTGAAACTACAATAGCTATTTTCTCCCCTGCAAAACCCATGATTAAAATCATTAGCGATCTGTAGAAAGCACTGATGAATTGTGTGATTTCGTCATCTCATTGATTTATCGGAAAATAGTCTCTAGTAAGACCCATATTTCGATTCCTATTTTGTATGATCTTAGTATGTTCATAAGTTTTGCAGGTTTCTTTTAAATTGCAATCTGGGAAGGAAATGATATACAAAATAAATAAGTCTATAGTTTGATTCATTGTTACAATCTTTACCTTTATTGCTAGAGCCGCTCGCAATTGGTATAGGATTAAGAAAATTGGTATCAGAATACCTCATGAAACATCCAGTGTTCAATGCTCGCCCTTCAGACCACGGCAAACATTTCGTTATTGATGCAGATGCATTCATCAAACATGCCCTACAAGAGCTCGGGCTCAAAGTCTTCCAACATTCTGCTAGCACATAAGCTGAATCATTAGTACCAGTCTTGATCATCTCTTCCCTAGCAAAGTAGTCATTGTTTTTTAATGCATTCGTTACAGCATTCATCACTGTCCTACTTGTTGACTCTTGAAATACGGTACTCTTCGTGGTTTTATTACCACAAACAACTGTGTCATTGGACCCTGTATACTCCTCGAAAAAGCTATAGTTTTGGAGTCGAATAAAGCAACCATCAGTATAGATTCGACCCCCGGTTTTTGGATTGCAATTAGGAAGAACAACACGCATTTGGCCATAGCATAGTTGACATTCTTGTAAAGAGAGATCACCGTAGCATTGGGCAAGGCCATAGTTTCTGTCGGAACCAGACCCTGCAGCTGCTGTTGCGTTACGTGAAACCAGTATTTGGGTGTTTATTTTTTGCATTACACTGATAAGTCTAAGAATTGTGCCATTATTTGTCTCTTCTTCATCACAATATATTCTGATGACTTGTGGTCTGGCATCACCCTCTGATCTATGTACTCGTTGTAGAATTACAATCAAAGCAAAGAAAATCGCGGGTGTGTGTGCTGATTTTCCCATCTTCTTGTGCATCGGACTAGTCGAAAAAGGTTTGTTCAGCTGGAGATACTGTTAGAGCCAAATAGCATAAAAACTTTTATTATCAAAAAAAAGAAATCAGAAATGTAAATATAATGTCGTATCGATAATGATATTGCGACTAATGGTGGCACCCACTGTATTATCTCATGCTCTTTCTTTAAATTTTAACATCCTTGTTCGTCATGAGCATGTAATATTTTTTATATATCACCTTTTTAGACGGTTAAATATTACAACTAAGTCGGAGAACTCGTAACTCGGACTCGACTCGACGAGGTGGGGAGACATGAGTTTTTGGAGACATGAGTAACATAATATTTCAAAGCTCGAAAATTAAACATAACATTAGTTGATAGGTTCACGTTTCGTCATTAAATTTTCCGTATCAAGGTTGGAGAATTCGTGACTCGGACTCGACTCGGCGAGGTGGGTTGGGGAGTCAGAAGTTTATTTCGGATACTCGGTCGACTCGGGGGAGTTTTATAACCTTGATTACAACTAATTAACTTTTAAAGCGACGACGAGGCTTAAGGTCATCTAGACTAAGAGCCACATGATATTATTATATCATATTAAGGGTTGTCAATCAGGTCGATCCGCGTCAGGTTGATGGGATGACGGGTTGAAAATCTCTGACCCTAACCGGACCCACTGAAAGTTATAGGTCCCGTGTTGACCCGAAACTTGATTAATTATAATGGGTTTTTTTTTGTTCAAGTGGGTTGGTGGGTTGGCAGGTCAAATGAGTTGATTTTGGGTCAAGTGGGTTGGCAGTTTGACAGGTCAAATGGGTTGGTTTTGGTCAAGTAGCTTGACAGGTCAAATGATTTGTTTTGGATCAAGTTGGTCAAATTATCGATATTATTTACAATTAAATTACTTAAAAAGATTATCCAACAACTCAATAACCCAACCCGAAAAAAGTCAAGTTGTATTAATTGCCCTAATATTAAGTTGTGGTATTCATGACAAGGACTCGTTGAAATTAGCATGAAACTATCATTGACAAGGACACCATATATAAATTTCAAGTCTTAACCACCTTTACCGATATTCAAAAGTTGTGGGCCCATCATGGTGTTTTATCTTCAAGAGACAAGATTTTTATCAAGGCGGGATAGCTCATTTGCTAGATGCTTTTGCCTCTTAAAAAAAATCCCGGGGTTCAATCCTTGACGTTTGTGCATTTTGGTGTTTATTGTAATATTATAAAAGTGGAGTTGATTTGTCGTTTAAAAAATAAAACATTCCCTCGTAATCGCAGTATAACTTAATTACTTCAGAATTATAAGTTTGAGGCAATCAAAATATGTATTGATATAATATCAACATGTTGAAACTTTACTTAAAAGAAAATGAGAAAATTAGGCTCGGCTCTAGTAAATTAAAACAATAACTAGATGATGATCACGAATCAAAACACTGAAAGTTTAACTAAACACTATATAGAAATTACAATATCATGATCATGCTAAAAAAGAAACATGACAAAACTAATCAAGGAGCATTTTAATATATAGAACTACGTACCTTTTGGCTATATATATATATATATATATATATATATGAATGGTTATATATGTTGCTAAGAGGTATAGAACTACAAACCTGGTTTCTCTTCTTATAATTTGTCTTTAGTAGATGAGGATTTGTATATATAGAACTAGTCTTAATACCCGTACGATGTACGGATTGACTACATATTGTACGATTAATGATATTTCTTGTATTAAAAAATGAAACATGCATTTAGTTTAGCTGAATATTGAAAGATATGTATCATAAGAGTATTGATTAATATTTAATATTATATTTGTTATTGGTAATGGTAATGATATTCATATGACCCTAATGTCTAAAGTAATGATAGTGAAACATAGTTCATGTTTAAAATTTTCATCTTTGTTTTAGTTAGATTAATATATAAATAAATAATCTTAAATATTAAGTTAGAAATATGTAATACTATTTATTAATTAATTTAACATGTTATATGGAGAAGAATAAGTAAGCATGGCATTTATGTATTGACAATATTTAATTTTTTTATGTCTGTATATAAAATAATTGGTTCGTTTATTTTTAATATAATATTATGTGTGTTACTATAGTATCAATTAAATAATATATTATCATTATATTTTAGTTATGTTAATTAAATATAATATTATGTTAATTATGTCTTAACTTTGTTTTAATATATATATTGATAGATTATCTTTAATTTAATAATTATTAATTATGATTTTCTAACAACTTGATCAAAAGGGGACATGGATCGAAATATCAGATGAGGTGATTATTAAGAACTTTTTATGTACATTATTATCATATTAGAAATTCTATAATAATTATAATAATATAATATACTTTTATAATAAGATATAGTTTGTAGTTTTGTTAAGATATATATATATATATATAAGAAACGTAATTGTTTTATATAAAGAATAAAAGGAAACTAATAGTTACTAAGGTTAGTTGATAATTAGGAAAGTGCCACATGTCGCACAACGAATACTTCAATCCTGTTTTAGTATTTTGGTAGATATATATATATATCGGCTAAACTACCCAAAAGTGTGTCTCTCTCCTACTACCCGACACCTCGGCGCCGGTGTACCGGAGAAATCCGAAGCAACCCGAGACCACTCCCTCCCCTCTAAAGGATTAAACCATTATTAACCCTAAATATTATGTATTTTGCGCGCATAGATATCTGATTGTTTCAATGATCTAAATCGTAGTTCGTCCTTCAATGTTTTCGGAAAGAACTTTAAATTATTTGTTATGAAAATTGAACCACCTCCAACGTATCATAACGGTTAACATTCTGAAATCTTTACAAGATGTATCATGTTATAACTATTACCAGGTACAATTCTAAGAATGGCCAGGGAAGGATTTGGTGTTGGATATTTTAGTGTAACTGAATTAACTTGATAGACCAGTATTGTCATAGACTCATAGTAAACATCAAATAAGTTTGGAGGTGCGAAATAAATGTTATATGAGTTTATTATGACCTTAGGGCGAAGCTTAGCGGGTCCAAGGGGCGGCCTTCATTGTGTATTATTCTCGACTAATAAAAGCTAGTCTTTAAATATATATTAGCCTGAAAGATTTGCTAGCAAAGCAAAGAGATAACCTTTTGTCACCTTTATAATTGTCACTATACCTTCCTTTTGATAATGAAGGGGGCATATAAATAATTAATTAATTAACTATTATTAGAAGGACGAGATCATGAACAGGCCAGGTGATGGTTGTTATTATAAAAATGATACTAAAATATTATATATATATATATATATATATATATATATATACAACAAAGGCATGACTAATTAACTACATGGATTGTATATAATAATATATAGTATTAATAATTGATGAAAACTAATACAATAATTGTGTTTTGTTTTTGAGGAATAGGATAAAGAAGAGGTAGAAATTTACATTAATTTATGATTAAGATCCTGTCATGTTCTTAATTGTACCACTTTCATGTCTGTCTTCATACAATTAGTATTAGGTATGATATTATATCATCCTCTTAAGGCAAATTAATCAAGAATAGTGACGACAAGAGTTCGTAATTGCATTATGAGGTTACAAATTATAGAAAATCATTGTAAATATACCATAGTTAATTAATTGGGCCAAAAAGTAAAGAAAAAGAAAAGAAAATGTTATTACTTTTTTATTAAAAAGAAATTCAGAAGAAAAAAGATAAAGTTATAAAATACATTAAATTACATGGCCCCAATGACCAAAGAATAATATTTTGATCGATCACTAAAATGATTGACCATAAACATGAAACATGTGAATATAATTTTCATGGTTTTTAAACCCTTTGCAAATCCGTTTTTAATATATAATTTCATGTTTGCGACAAACGAACGATCGATCGATAATATCTGACAAGATGATTCAGCGAATCTACTGTAAAACATTTTTTGGCACCTTGTAAATAACATGGTTACTTTTATCAAATTATTTGAAATGCACAAAGTTTAAAGCTATATATATATATATATATATTGAAATGTTATTTTAGGAATCCCTAAAAGGTTAGAAACCTTTAGGAACCCTTTTTTTTAACTAAATTTCATACATATGCTCGAGCATATGAGCATATGTATGCAAGTCGAGC
>JAOXNX010045501.1:0-13374 GCA_028566075.1 Solidago caesia | reverse complement strand
GGATATATTTGTTATTTAAGTTTTTAGTTGGGGATATTTGTAATTTTGAAGGTGTATTTGGGGATATTTGCAATTGTCCCTATAATTTATTTGATTTGATGACTATCTTTAAACCACACCCACCCATTCCTCCTTTCTGTTCTGACCTTAGCATAACCAAAGAGAGTAGTGAGGGGAGAGGAGTGAAAACTCGACTCAAGGTCTAGTAGATCTATTTATTCAAATTCTTCCATAAAATCTGGAGGCTTTATACATGTTACGAATTTTGAACAGCCTGTCTTGTTCCATGGCGATTTCATGTCTTGTTTACCAGAAATTTGGAATATAATATAGTTTTGACTTGTTTTATATGCACCCATTGTTAGCTTAATTCAGGAAACTTTTAATTTGGGGTCATGTCAAATGATATAATCAGAACACGACATTATATCAAGGTATTTGGTGAGGATAAATCCATGTTGCGAGAAAATTCACTTAGACTCCATAACTTGCTAGTATAAAAGTGTACATGTTGAATGCACATTCAGCCCATTGCCAGCCCTGCTACAAATAAAACAAGGTGCTACAAACTGAATTGCCGTAGCATATGTAACCATTGTAGCGAACTTGACGATCAGTATTAGACAAGTCTGTCGAGTCCTAATAATGTGTTCATGCATCCTTTGATGCGTTGTTTACGCTTATTGAGGATGTTAAGTGTTCAAAAATCTTGTTATATTAAAATGAAGAACAGAAAGCAATTGTTAATTGATACTTTCATTGGTTGTCTTTGGGATCCTAACAAGTTATCAAATTTGCAGGGTTTAGATAAATAATTTCATTGGTTAGTCCTTCGCCACGATTATTGTTTCTTTATCGCATAGTGTTTCAAATTTTTTAGTCTGATTACGCTAGCTTGTGAATCCTGATCAACCAGTTAGATAATCCTCTGACTATAAGTAAGAGATAAAATGAGTACATTACATAATAAGAGAAATGTTTTTCTCAAATCGATTGCATAAATTTATCTACAATGATCAAAAAGATAATGCTACTTTGAAAAAATGTAAACATTCACATTTGACTATTTGTCAGGCATTAATTTATAAAACGTTCCAAATATGAAAGCTTTTTGGACGCATGATATAAAGAAAATGTGTGTCTGGCAAATTTTAACAAGAACCTTTAACAATGACATGGTCAGTTTCTTGCATTAATCGCAGCAGGCAAATAGGAATCAGTAGCTTTAACACTTTCCAATTGGAAATGTTTCGACTACACAAGTAGCTTTAGGAACATACTTGACACTTCAAAAAGTCAAAGGAACTTAAGTTCAATGAAAGAAGGAAACACTTCCATGACAAATAGGCAATTGTAAGTTGACAGCTTTCTTAAGTTAGAACGGCTATTCTTTTTATGGAATGTCTGAGGATGTTTTGTGCTCGATTTTCTTGGGAATCTGTTTCTAAAATGGAAATATTGTAATTCTTGTTGACTCCAGAGCAAAGGTTTTCTTGGAGAAAGTGTTGGAAGTTTATACTACTACATTCATGAAAGCTTCACGGATGCTTGGGGATCAACTTGCTATTGCTCCGGTCATTAAATCTCATGCTTCATATGATGCAAAGGACATTGGGCTGATTTTACTTTGAGGCAGCGCCATATTCTGGAACGGTTAAGAATATTAAGTTAGCACACATAAACAAGATGACATCAGAATGCAGGAAAACATAAGTGGCTTCTTATATCACAAAGTTGGATGGAATGCTTGAATATTGTTGAAGTTGGAGATCTAATTACATTTTGAAATTCACGTAGAAGTCATATTATATACATTATTTTTTATATATTATTTATTCAGAAGAACTTTACGAACTCACATTGTAAAAGCATATAAAAGTATATACATCTGCAAAATGGCACCATTATACTAAATAAAACAATTTTTTGATTGCCGCACATCGTGCGGATTAAAAACCTAGTGTACATACATATATACAAGTAGACAATAAATGGTATTCAAGATATCCTTGGAAGTACCTGGATACTTGATTTGACTGCAATCTCGTGAAAATAGCAAAGGATGTTCCCGAAAAATAATCTGGTGAAGATCTATTGCGAAAACAGCATGTTAGACATACAATTCGAAACTGAAGAGATTCTTCCTTCCATTTGAAAGGTCACAAAACAGTTGGACAGCTTTAAAGATCAGACTTTACAACGTTTACAGGGTACACCCTAAGGGGTATTAGCATGTTGAATCCTAACCTTTAATAATTTCAGTACTCATCTGTGAGATGCATGATAGTTTGTACATGGGTAGGCCTCGTTCCATACCACCTGTGAAGCCAACAAGATAAAGTGAGAAACCCTTATATGGGAGGGTGCCATAAACAGGCAGGCCAGATTGAATTTAAAGGGGTTGATGCCATAGTTGCGAGTATGTGAAAGAGACAGAGAAAGAAAGAAACCGAGTATGCCTCTTAAGTCTTAATGTATAGCATACCACAAACACGACGTTGTCTCCAATTTATCAATGGAAATATATAAATCAAGCTTTATTCCCTTCTACAGGATTTCAGTTTCTCTAAAAATCATGCCCACCGGCACCAAGGCCTAAAATTTGTGTAGCCAGTGGGATGTCAATCATAAAACAAACACAGCAAAGAGAGAAACAAAAACCTCGTACAACTCTTAGTACTTCTTTCAGCTTGCTCAATTCTGCCTCAGCCACACCTGCACATAATTACATAAACCACATTGGTAAGAAATTTTTTTATTGGAACTCAAATGTAATGTGCAAACAACATCAAGTGTAGAACGGGCACATGATGAATGCAAAATCTATGATTAACCCGACTAACTATGTATGCAAGGTTGATTGAAATTGTAACCATACACAGAAAACAAACCTTCCACAGTTTTGCATACAGATCTCAAGATTGAAAAGAGAGATACTGCCGTCGCTTTTGTGCCTGCAAATAAAGACATATATGTTATGGGTTCTAATAAGAAAATCATAACCAAATCAAGACACGAGTCGAGACATGAGATGCTGCAAATAATCACATACCAACTGGTTCCCGATTAGCAAGACGAAACTCATTCAAATGTCGCAGGTTGCCATCACTACTGCACATAACATCGGTCTCATATACGCTAAGATTCCCTTCTTCAATGGCCTCTATGATCATGTGGAAGTGATAGGTGTCGAGAGTTTTCTTGTATTCACACTCTATAAACTCGAAAAGATACAGGTGTCGGACCTCCTTAACACGTTAACAAGAAAAAATAAAGTAAAAACTATAGGTAAAAAAAAATGAATGACAAAAAAGAGTCTCAAGAGTTCAAAGCAGGTGGAACGTGCCAATACCATCTTCTCCTTGAAAACCCTAACGATAAATTCACCAATAACATTAACAATAGGGTGATCAAGTTGAATTGACCTTCTTCCTTCCTCAAGCTGCCAAACACATGAAATATGTGCATCAAACATGTGTATGTGCAGACATGTGCATAAGCATGGAAACAAAAAGAGAGCTGGATATCAAAATACATACATTCCCCTTATCGGACTCTTTAAACTCCAGCCATATTTTCTTCTCCTCTCCATCGAAGGAAAAGGCAACAGGTTGACACCAATCCATATCCAAAACAGGAAGAGCAAGACCACTCTTGGAAATTTCTAACTCATTCTTGGCAAGGTTGCATGTCTCTATAACCTGAAAAAAGGATCGAAGAAATTAGATCAACAAACACCTGAACTCTTGATCTGATTTTTTCAGCAAAAAAAAAGGAAAAAATATTCTTGTTTAGAGGGGGGATAAAACATTCTTGTCCTCAACCGGAAAAGACTCGTTTACCGGGTTTCCTTTCATTATTTAAAAAGCATTAAGGGTTAAGGTTTGGACATGGATTGATTATGTTGGAGTCTTGGTCTCTTAACATTTGGGAGATCCCTACTTCTCGAACATCAGGAGCTATCTTCTTTGTTTTCAATCTATTTTAAAACAAATCTAGTCCTAGTTCATATCAGTTATCATAATTCAAAAGTTATGCCTTCAGAGTTAGTTGTAAGGTCGATTTATATAGCCAAGTTATAAGCCATAGTTTACACACCAATATTCCAACAGATAGTTGGAAGAATAATATACCCTTCACATAAATCATAATCCATAAGTTCAAGCTCCGTGCTTTTATATTCAGATTTAAACTAATAATGATCCAGATACAACAACAACTATACCCAAGATTTTCAGGAAACATATGAATAACTACATACCCATCACGAAGATAAGCACTTTTGTTCTATCTAAATTGACCATGAAACAAAACTAATTCACTTTTATGTACATGTGAAAATGACCTAACCGTCCCTAATTAATCCCTAAAGATTGTTTTATAAAGTCTTAATCATCACGAAAATACATTATTTTAAGACATGTCTAGACACAAACTCCTTCTGAAATTGTTACTTGATTAGCAATTTCGTTTATTTCTTTAATAGTTAAAATTTGATTCTATTTTGCTCACAAAAATATCTCTCGGTTGAAAAAATGTGTGCTTTCTTAAAAGTTTGTAGTATACATATATGCCAGAAGGTTCAATAAAACATTTACACTACCTGAAACCATTAAAATAAGATTGGCGTTACCACCTTAGCAAGCAACGAGTAACTGTTACAATTCAGTGAGAAATATAAAAGCAAAGCTAAGACAATTATTCTTACATTCTTATAACGTATCTTGTGGCACTCCTTGGGGTATCGGCGACTGTTCATAATAATGACAAATAAAAATAAAAATAAATAAGAAGAGTAACAATGTGAAATCAATTGACGAAAAAACAGAAGCGAAGAGCATATATATGCAGAAGAATACAAAGTGATAAGAAGTTCGATATATATACATACATATCTTCCTATAATATACGAAGAACTCCTTATTTCCTGTAGCTATCCAAATAAAGCCACGTAGTCTCAAATAATAGGCTACTGTTCTAGCACTCTTTTTCTTTCCTTTACCATATAATACTCACCATTCTGCTACCATTTCATTTTTTCATCTCCTGCACACATGCCAGTACTGTAGATCGAGATATGGATAGATCCGAAGAAAGGGAAAGGAGCTCCACCAGATTGTTTTTTAGCTACAATGTTAGTCTCATTCATCTTTTAATACTTGTTATTACCTTACAACATAAGGAAGTAGCATTTTCTATAAAAAGCACCATGACCTGTACGTTTAAAGTGTAGATTCTGACTCATTTACTTATGAATGGGTTAGTTAAGTTTCATTTATCTCAAAAGGGTCAAAACTAAAGAAACTCGGTATTCGGTAAAATTGGTTCAACAGGTCAAAAGGCTTTTAACATGTATCTAAATTGTGTAAAACCTTAAACCAGTCTATTTCAAAAACTAAGATTGTTGGTCATAGTTTTTGTAATCTTATTATCAAAATCCCAGAACAATTGGGCAATGTGTTCCAGGCCAACCCAACTAGACCAGTCCTGTAATATTTTATCTGTTCTCCAACCCTTCATATTTTGCCACCTGTTACTATGGTGATCAACCAGAAGTTTATGACTATAAAAACATACGTAATCATTAAGTTATATTTGTTCTAATTGAATCAAATAGTAGTTCTCCGGTTTTATATCTGCCATCTTTGATCCAAGATGCTAATGCTCTGCAACTTATTATGAATTTGCTGTAGATGAGGGAAGGTCTGCACTATCAACTTACTTTACCATGAAGTCACATTTGTTCCAATTGGATCAAATAGCAGTTATTCAGTTTTTAATTTGTTATCTGTGCTTTTAAGATACTGTTCTGCAACCTATCATAAATCTGCATTACGCAATATGTAATGAGCCAATCTATGAATGTATTGCAGATCAGGGAGCATCTACACTATAATCCTTACTCTACTAGGGGAGCTACTGCAATGCTTAAAATGCTTAATGATGATGCTGTAGAATATGAAGATGGTACAGTTGGTACTCCAGCAACAGAGGCTCAGGTTGGTTGCATCTCTGATCATTCTCATGGAGTTTGTTCTCTCTTTTATGTTCTTATACTCAATTACTTTATTTTATTTTTGTAGATGGGGAAAGATGTCGTCAAATTTTATGTTTGTGAACTGAATTTTGTAAAAATTGTGTTTTTAGCTATCAATCAACACTGAAGCAACTATTCCAAGAGTTCGAAAAGGGAAACGACACCAACGCTCAGCTGGCATCTGTAACGATGCGATTTATGCGGTCCCTTCAAACCAACTTGGAAAGGAAGTCAAAGCAGTACAAGGATCCAGCATTGACTAACTTATTCTTAATGAACAATATTCACTATATGGTCCGATCCATGCGCAGTTTTGATATCTAATGAATGTTACTTGTAGAGGTGACAAACTAGGTGGGTCAAAATAAATACTTTTTGTATGTGCACGAACTCACTTATTGTCTTTCACCTTTTTAGCTTTTCCTATAAATAATTTGTGTGTTACTTATGATTACAAAACTATTACTGCAATTATAATGCAATATTATGAATAATAATTTAGAAGATTTTATACATTAAATAGACACTTTAGGCGACCTTGACCTTTCCAGTACATAAGGTATTACCATTAGAGATAAAACATAAGCTTAATTGACCCTTTTAGAGCTAATCGGGTCGAAATTACCACCTCTGCCCTCTTGAATTTAGTGATGCCAGTGCTTACCTTTTGTTGACTTAAGAAATTGCCTTTTGCTGTTAGGTCTGAAGCAAAGGATTTGTTAGGGGATGATTGGGTGCAACGACACAGAAGAATTGTGCAGCAACATGCTAATCAATATAAACGGATCGCATGGGCCAAGGTATATAAAGTTAATCTGTTGGTTATCATTTTGAAGTAAAGGTGGCAAAATCCGCAGGTTGGGCAACATCTTGAAATAAATTAGTGTCAAGTGGGTGGATGTGGGTTAGATTCAATGTGTTATAATTAACTGGGTGTTTTTCTCGATAGAACCTACATTCTCTCTCGATAAAAGGAGCGGGCTCATCAGGTGACGACGCAGGAAACAGTAGTGGGCTTCACGAGCTCTCGTCAAGGAGAGGTCTGTGTTCCGAAACTAACCGTTTTTGATTTAAAAGGTGTATTAATATATCTATATTTGATATGAACCAACATGTTATGTTATTAGGTTAAGGATATTCAATCTTCAATTCAAGGAGCTTCATCAAAGACAATCTTAGTGGACTGTTACACACTCAGACCTTCAAGAATCATTGAGACTTGCAGTTTCTGAAGTTTTGTTGCTTGCTTACAGATCATTCATAAAACGCTATGAGTACGGCTTTCACATAAAAGGACTAGAATATTTTATCGATCACATGGTTCGAGTCAGGCAGTTTTTAGAAGGACCCACAACTATCATGGTCAACAATATCAAATTTTGGCAGGGACACACATACACACCCTTTCTCTCAGTTGTACGTACTCGGGCTTGAGTCAGCTTTCTTTGGTCTTTCTGGTGCGACTTAAGTGTGCCCGCCGGTCATCACACAAACTACTTCTAAATCCATTTTTTTTTCTTTGGGTTTTAAAAGTTATATGCTCATGGTACTGGTATTGGTACAGGTTACTTGTGGATAATGGAGAGAATCCTCACAAGTACATAAGGTATACAGCAGAGGACCTTGAGGGGAATTTTTTGAGGGGAAGACTTAAAACAAAGTGTCTGCATGACGACAAGGGGTATATGTAGTTTTCATCTACCCTTTCTATGTCTGTTATGAGAGGTTATATTGTAAGTATCCACTCATAAAGGTGGTTGAATCTGTCTGTCTATTTTTAGAATTAGATAATATTATAGCTACTCTATGTTAGGAAAAAAACTATTAAAGTATAAATTAACTACTTATGTTATTGATTGCATTAATAAAAATATATGATGCTTGTATGAATCTTAACTTTGGCCGATGTTTGTTGGATTTCATTGAAGGTACGCTGGGGAAGTTGGATAGATTGTCGACATTTGTATTTTGAAGTTTTGAGACCGGTAAACACCACCCAACTTTTACTAATTTTTTTAATATGTTTCTATATACCTATTCATGTAAATTTTTTTCTATACTATTTTTGTGTGTATTTTTTTGTTTACTGACTTTTAGCTTGATAAAGATGTGTTGAATACGATCAGCGTTGATTAAAGATTTGCAAAATATGTATGTATATAAGTATAGATTTCATAGTCTTGTATGTTTCCGTCTACAAACATTAAGCTTGTAAACTTTTTCATCTTCTGTTGATTATACCGTCCTTTTGAGGACTACATTGTGTGGGTCGGATCTGAGTTTTTCCTCACCAAGTAACCTCATAAGATAGGCGGGATTTTCGGTTTCTAACTCGGCTAAACAGAATATTTTTCAATTCAAAAGTGAACTAGAGAGTCCATGCGTTCTTTGTTTCCTTTTGTATTGTTGATCATTCTATTCCTGGTGTTAGTCAAAGTCCTGTCAAAGCTCCAAGATCTCCTTAGAGCATCTCCAATTGTTTGTTTTGAAAAGCTTTTTTATAAACTCATGTGCAAGAGTGTAAAAGCTTTTAAATGCTCAAAACTAAATAAAATACATTATAAGGTCTGTATCTTTTGTGAAGTTTGTAAGTTATATGTTTTTTTAAAGTATTTTGGGTAATCTGTTGTACATAATTTTAGTGGGATTTTGATAAAGTTTGTTGATTTATATGGTTTTGGATGTTTTCAGTAATGAGTTTATGGACTTGTGGTTAGTATTAATAGGTTATTGATAAAGAAAATAATAACTGGAGAGGCTTATAGTTTTGTTGATGAATAAAGTTTGATGTGATTCCACGGGACGAAGTTGTCTAATTTGGGAATCCATGTCAGCGTGTGTTCGGTTGGGTGGGTGCAACAGGGGACTAATCTTTAATGGGGAAGTTCAGGTAATGTTTGTATTTTAATGGCATTTTCCTGCATTGCAGTTTGTATTTTAAGTATTTTGATGGCATTTTTCTACTTGGACTGTGTTCATTTATGGAATGCTTGTAGTAACAAGGTCAGTTTTTAATCTCTTCAGTTTTATATTGGTTTGAATTGATCTTTCTTTTTTGTTTGTTATAGTTTTGTTCATCATCTAAAGTTTCATGTGATTCAAGGTGATGAAATTGTGTGATTTGGGAATCGATGATACGTGTGTTCGGTTAGGCGGTGCAACATGGGACTAATCTTGATGTTGGGACTAGCAATGGGAAAGTTCATGTAATGTTTGTATTTTAATGGCATTTTCCTGCTTGAATTATATACAGTAAATGTTTCCACTAAATGAAGCTTTGTAATGAATATGTTTGTATTAAATAACTTCAATGATGCAAGCTTTTTAATGGAACTTGTTTGGATTTAACTTGTTTCAACATTTCTGCATAGTTTCATCACTCTGAGAATGGGTATTAAAAACTAATATTATTAAAACTATATATTCTTTCAATACATTATATAATACTAGCTAAAAAGTAATGCACAGCCAGATAAACGCTAGTCTATTTATATATATGAACACCTGTATGTCTTATCTAAGTATATATATATATATATATATATATATAAGGAGTTGAGACATACCGATTCCAGTCAAAAGTGGGAAGCACGATCTCCTTCGAGAAGAGATCAACCATGTGAATGACGTAATCAACAGTCTTGAGTAGGAATTCAGAGCCTTTGATGTTCATGTGTGTCTCCAAATGCTCTTTCACAGCAAGTGCTTCCCTGGTGAGCTGATCTAAAGTTTTGAGAGGTTTAACTCTATAACCTATATATAGACATACCATTAATCCAATAACAAGTTAATGAAGCTCGTCTTGAACTCTACATATAAACTGTATTTAGCATGTATGGATATATAAATGTTATCAATAAGATAATAAAAATAATGGATACCATCGGTCGCCTTGATTCCCTTTATGGATGGTAGAAGTTTAAATATCTTGCGCACTTCCTGAACGCCAGATGAATGATCAACAAACAAATTGACAATTAGTCATATTCTGATAAAGAATCGTTTAATATATGTATATATATATATATATATATATATATATATTACCTTTTCTCTTTCTCTCTTCTTCTTCTCGAGCTCCCTATAAAGTGATTCCAGATTGAAAATCTCCTTCCTGGACACCTTAGGTTTCTTGATCTTCATAAACGATAGGCAATTCTTCTCATAGTTCCATCGATAGGCAACATCGTACGCCATATATTTCTCTCTAACTTTGGCACTTACTGAAAATAATTCCAAACCTAATTAGGGAACCGAAAGTAAAAAGGACCAATTCCGCGGGTTATGGGTTAAGTTCGTTTAGGTTTGATCAAAAAACTTAAGAGGCTGACCAGAATCTTTTCTGGAATAAAAGAAACCGTCCCAGAACTCGGAGTGGCGTCCAATTTTAGGATCAATATCCTCCCAAATCTCTTTCCTTTTCCTTTTCTTTGTGTCTTGTTTTGAAGGTTGAACTATTGACTCCTTTTGCAGGTCAGTTGATTCCATGACTGTAAAAAAAAATAAAAAAAATAGATAAATCATATATACATATAGTCATCTAATCAGAAACACAACCATGGCTGCAAGCACCAACATCATCTAATCATTGTTTAAGTAGATGTAGTAATCCATGGATTAAAAAAAAATAAAAAAAAGTAGATGTAGTAATCCATGGATTAAAACCATTGTTTAAGAAAACTATTCAATAAAATAAATCATGACAAAATAAATCGACAATAACCAATATATGTAAAGCATCAATTTGCGTGATATAAAGAAACAATTTGCATGATATAAAGTAAATTGTAATATATGTAAAGCATCAATTTGCGTGATATAAACCAAAAATTTGCATGATATAAAGTATAATTTGTAATATATATGTAAAGCAATTTGCGTGATATGAACCTTCCCCGTTAATTATTAAATCGATTATATAAGAACATGATGGATTATTGCGTGGTAAATTATATAAGAACATGATACCTGGTGCCATAATTCTGGTGCGAAAGCAGATTATTTTAGATTTTTATTAGGTTATTAATTAATTAATCTTCCTGTTGGTTATTTTATTTAGCTTATACAAGGAGATATGTTCAAGAAAAGAAAAAAAGAAAACGCTTATAAGGAGATAGAGGTGTCAAAAGCGGTTAAAAAACCGGTTCCGGTTAACTGGTACCGGTTAATAACCGGTTACTCATGTATAAAACTCTAACCGATGGAACCGGTTTCGGTTATTACTAACCGGGTCGGTTAACCGATCAGTTTTTTTTTATTTAACCGGTTGAGAGTCACAAACAATGCTAAACCACCACCAACAGCAGGAAAAAATGGCGGAAAAACACACAACTTAACCAATCAGAAACCCCAACTTAATCAATCTTAATACGAAAGTAGCTTGGTCTCACAACTAAGAAATCAAAAATCAAAAGTCCGAAACAATTATAATAGTTTTAAGTTTTGATTTGATTGATTAAAAATTATAATAATAGAAAGAAAAAACCCCATATTTGATTTGATTGATTAAAAATCAACGAACCTGTGTGAGGAGTTTGGAGATCCTAATGCTTGATTGATCTATGTTACAAAATTGGAAGGAAGACGTGTAGATCAAAATTGTACCGGATGGAAAGATATAGATAGATTAAGATTATTATATACAGAGACGTGTATATATATAAGGGCGGTCCAAATTGGTAGGATCTAGAACTAGTAGATGGGATGCTCTTTCTTATATATAATAACCGGTTAACCGTTTTTTTTTAAAATAAAATTAACCGGTTTTCGGTTAACCGGTTGTTAACCGGTTCTTAACCGGTTAGGGGGGAAAAAATGATAATTGGTTCCTAACCTACGGTTAATCCTAACCTATAACCGGTTATTACTATTTCAGTTAATAATCGGTTCGGTTATCGGTTACAAATCGGTTCGGTTAATCGGTTTTTTTTGCCACCTCTACCAAAGAGGTAAGTGACTTTTGGGTTTGAGCCTATTTATGGGCTTATTTCTCATGGGCCAAAGGAAAACAAAACCTAACATTTAGCTTGTTACAATGTAAATACTTTAAGGAATTAAATTTTTTTACAATACATTGAGATTATCACTAGATATTGCACGCTCGAATTTTGTGCAAACATACACATTACTAGTGTTGCAAATACAAAAACCGGTTCGGGTTTTGGAAAACTCGGTGGTTTGAATCCGGTTTCGGTTTTCGGGTTTCCGGACCGGTTAAAGACCGAGTTCAAATCGGGCCAGGTTTGGAATATATTGATGCTTAAAAAACTAGTATTGATCAATTCGGTTCATTTGAGGGGGGTTTAGTTATTTCGAGTCAAATGAGTTCAACAAGCTTAATTAGAGTGATTTTTATGTAACTAATTTTGAGCTCATTTAAGTTGATCATATATGAGATTATCTGAGCTTAAGTATCTTCTACCCAATAATTTATTGAACTCGAGCTTGAACTTAGCTAATGAGAACAAAAAAAATAAAATAGTATAAAAGAGTATCGAGTTCAAGCTCGAACAATTATACAATATTCGAGCATGAGGATATATTTCAAAAGTTATTTGAGCTCAAGTACCATGTATCAAACAAATTTACAGAGCTCGAGTTTGAACATCGTTAATAAAACAAAATAACAATAAAAAAAATAAAAGAGTATCGAACAATAACGAACATCTAGGTCCGAACACAATTTCACACGTTATTTGAGCTCTAGTTTAATTTGAGTTAGGTTATTAATAAACAAGTCGACTGGACTTGACTCATTCACATCTCTAATTGGTATATTTAACATGTTATGGTTCAGTATCTCCAAATGTTGGTTGATTTTTAAAGTAAATATAGTGTAAAAATGTTAAAATTGTGTTTCAATGTTAATATATATTGGGATGGTCAGGGAAAAGTTTATATAAAAAAAAAAATCTAAGAAACGACCGCAATAATATCAGTTAGGCCACATAGATCAGAGTAAAACACTAGACTTTCCCAAGTAGCCCGAACATGAATCTCTTTTTGTTTATAAGTTTAATGTTGATAATGAATTGATCTGATAAATAGTGTTGCCTAAAAATACATAAATTTGGTGTAATACAATTGGAAGTCGGGATATCCCAATCTTCCAGCTCTCAAGCAGTTCAGAAGATATACATAAATTTTAATTTTTAACCAATGAAGGAATACATGCATTTGTTGAAAAAGGAAAATAAATTGCTACCGCGTATTGTAATTGTAATAAAAACTTACTAGACTGGTGCCCGCGCGATGCGGCGGCAATGATCGTAGCGGCGGCGGTGTGGTGGTGGCGGTAACGGGTGGCGGCGGAAATGGGTGGTGATGGCGGTGCCGGC
>JAOXNX010045387.1:0-13398 GCA_028566075.1 Solidago caesia | reverse complement strand
ATTTTTATTTAAGTATTTTTATTTTATGTTTATTATTTATGCTTATTTTTATTTATAATCTAGTATTTTAATTTTATATTTAGTTATGTTTATTTTTAATGGAATTAAAAAAAAATTTAAAAAAAATAAGGGATGGGATGCCTCCCACCAAGAAAAAATAGGGGCATCCCTTTTGAGGAGCCACCGCCACATGACGAATGACGCCACATGTGGGGTGCCTCACTTAACTCCCTTTGCAGAAACATAAAATCTCCCCAAAATTCAAAATTTTGAATTTCTTCATATCTTTTCTCCTTTTTCTACAAATTCTCCCAACCTTATTTATAGGGTTCATGTTTTAATAAGGTTTGTATAATTTTAATTTTGAATCTGGTACGTATGTGTTTGAATAAAGGAGGTTTGTATAATTTATTTCTAGGGTTCATCTTTTTCTACATTGATTTGATTCGACTGAAAAGTTTAATTGAAAAGTTCATCTTTTTGTTTTATATTATAAAAATGTTTCAAATTCGCATATTCAATACCAAATTCAATGAAATAGCAGAGAATCCATCCTTGGATATATCCCTCAATCTTATTTCCAGGGTTTATGTTTTAATCAGGTTTGTTTCTAATATATTCAAGTAATCTGGTGTGTGTGTTTGTGTGTGTGAATAAAGGAGGTTTTGATATTACTTTTCTATTTTGTGTTTTATTGTTGTATTAATACTACTGATGAATCTATATATAGGTTGCTCTTTTTCTTTTCTTTTTTTTGAAATCGTAGATGGAACAGCCAAGGGAATGAATCGGAAGATTAGAAGTGTAGAAGATGGTGTTATATGTAAGTTTGTATTTTTTTTTTTTTGTTCTAATTGCACACCAACTGAAACAAAGAGGTATTATACGAAATTTAGTAATTGGGTTTATTTTTTTGTTTGATGGATTCATCCGCTTCAGGTCAGAATTCTCAGATTTTCACTTTATTACTTTTTTTTTTCAATTTTAAGTAGTGTAGTGTCTCAAATAGATGGCCGTGTGCAAAAGAGATAATTATTACAATGTGATATCGTCTTTATTAGTTGATGAATGTTTTGTTTAGTAGTATATTGTCATGTAATTAGTAGGTGAATGATGGATTTATGCATTTTGTTCCAAACTTTTTTTGTGTGTTTCTTTGATGAGGTAATTATTGCATACCTTTTTTTTTGAAGTTTAACTGCCCATATTGTTCCAAGCTTTTTTTATGTGTTACTTTGATGAGGTAGAAAGTCTCTTTCATCTACTTAGAAAATGAATTTTGTATCCAAAAGAAAGAGATGACTTTGTGTATGTGTGCATTTGTCTACACTATATGGTATCAATGTCGAGTTACTTGCTAAGATTGAGCATAGAAATCAAATGCTTTGTGTAAATTTTGTTTTCATGTATGTGAAGTGGCTAGATCATGTTTATTTTCTACTTACTGATGCACACATCACACTTGGATCCACCCTTAATTAATTTTTGAGTCCATATGTTTATTTTTCACATGGTTCTCATGCATTGTTATACCATTTTGGATTTCACTGTTAACTTTATGGGTAATAACTTGGTAGGTCTTGATGATCGAGTTCATATGTATTCAACAAACTGTCTTGTTCCAAACAAGCAAACTAATTTTTTGTTGTGTATTCAAGCAGGTAAAGAAGGAGAGCAGGAAGAGTTGCAAAGTTGCATAAAAAAATGCCTTTAGCAAAGTTACAGCAGCTGAGCAGCACATGCTTTATGTCTTCAAAGTAGCAAAGGTGCATAAAAAATGCCTTTAGCAAAGTTTATTATATGATCAAAGTGACTAAAATATATTCTTTTATATCTTAGTTTTTTATGTTGGTTATTTCATCTTTTGAGCAGTCTCTATGATCATGTTTTCAACATTTAAGCACTCTGTGGATGTTCTTTATCATAATGCAATTCAAAGAAAAATGGCAGATTTGTTCGATCACAAAACACTTGCTAGCAATTTGTGTGTGCAAAGAAAGCAACTATCATTCTTCAGGTTTTTTCTGCAAAATCCTTGATATAGTCCAAGAACCATTGCTTTGTTATGAATGTATGATCTGGTGTTATTAGGACGAATAAATGACCCAACTATGATAGTTAAAGGAAGAGTGTAAAACCAACAGCTCGATGACATTAGTTCACAATAGATGCAGCTATCGAACTTAATAATGTCGATTTCTTTTACTACAGGTTTGCTGATAAGCAAGTTGTGTGCTTGACTCTATTCAAGTTGTGAACAAGCCTCTACTCAAGATGATCAAGGAACTCCAATGGACTACAAAGAGCAGGCAATGATTTCAAATTATTGTTATTAGTTGCATTATGATTTACAAATTACTCATATATTTGTGACATGCTTACTAGGTCCCTGGCTCCAAAGATATGGGAGTTGGATGATGTTAAGAAATGACTTCTTTGTCGGTATATTCGGTATTCTTTTCTATCAATGTACAGGTAAATGCCCAGTTCTATGAAGTGGCTGAAATGGTTGGGCCTGTCGATTTTGTGAATGATGTAGAATATTGGCAGCAGGATGGGTGGAGTAACCCGTTTAACGTTAAGTGGTACATTATTAAGGATGTCCTTAAGAATCGATTTTGGCACATTTTTCTTGAAAATAATCAAAAGCAGCCTGTCACCCATAGCAGAGGTTCCCAAGAGGTATTTATCATGTCTAAAAGCGGATTCCTTAAATCCCAATTTTGGTCAGTTTATTATTATTTACCTGGATATTAAAGCATTTGGCTAACGTGAGTTAGTCATTATATATAATCTTAATGAACGACTTTTTATCTTACTCCTTTCTTGAACAGGCGATTACAAACCTAATAGTGTGAAAACATATACAAAGTTTGAGGCGGAGATATATGTTCTTACAAAGGATGAAGGTGGGCCTCATACAACCTTCTTCTCTAATTACCGACCTCAGTTGTACTTAAAGAATATATGCACCCCCCAAATATACCCCCCCACCCCTCACCCCTCCGGAATTTTATGGTAAACGTAAAAATAATATATGCACCCCCCCCCCCCCCCAAACAAATAAAAAAAACCTTCATGGAGAATATTCATTTATGCTTTAACTACTTGTGACATCTTTCGAGTAGCTGCTTGTGACATTATTGATCATGCCTCCTGAAGATATTGGACTTTATCGATCTAATGAATCTGGACTTACTTTTCGTAAACTCAGGTAGGATGATTTATAGTTGGTTACTAAGTTATCATGAAGTTTTCAAAGTTTTTATTTTGCTTAACTCCAATGATTTACAGTTGGACTTATTCTTGGTAAGTTATTGATTTTATTTATTTAAAATTATTGATTAATTCATTTTTGATATTTAATAATTATTAAATTTATTATATATTTATGATTTGATTTGGATTATATATTTATTTTGGATTGGTTTGATGTTGCACATAGGTTTTTTTGATGTACTCAAGATTCTGCTAAGTTTTCTGGTACATCGCATAGTGATAATGAACTTGGAGAAGGAAGAATACAAAAAAAAAGTCATTGACTCGAGGTATGGTCTATGGGTTTTTGGTTATGATTTTTCGAGATGTTATTGAAGTTTATTCAGTCAACTTATAATATTGTCTTTATTCTGGGATTATACAATAACCGGGTATTTTGCTATTTTGTCGAATCCTTTTCATTTTAAAGATACTAATGGAGCTTCATGATCGCTATAATTGGATCATCAGAACTAAGTTAGATAAGCTTAGTATTCGTTAGGAAGTTTAGGAAGTTTCTTTATATAAATATAGAAAGCGAGTATTCATTAAATAAGCCTAATAGCACAGACTTGTCCTATACTCTCTGTAAGTACCTTATAAAATTCAACTCATTTCCAAATTATACTTTACTAGCCAGAGATTGGAAAGTGGATGGGTCGGGTAATGGGTCAAACAGGTTCGGTTAAGATTTCCTCATTGGAAGATGCGTTTACTTAATAGAGGTGGCAAAATGAGCGGATTGAATAAACACTCAGGTCAAAACATGTTTTTTTTTGTAGGTGTTCTAAAGTATGTTTTCTATTTTGGTTATTATGACAATATTCATTCAAACTAAGATATAATATGTGTATAAATAAGTTAGTATAATTAATATGATTCATACTGTGGTGCAATGTAGCTTTGAGGTAAAATTTGCTGATGAGACAAACCAACTGAAACCACCTCATAGATTTGTACCATGGACAGGTTAGGTGATGGGTAAAAAATGAAGCCATATTCCTATTATGTTTCTGCCCAAAAATGAAACCAACTGAACAAGCACTTGATGTGGTAAGGTCCTTGACATCTTTTGTTGCACATTAAGAAGTCATATTCCTATTATGTTTCTGCCCAAAATAGGAAAAAGTTCATTGGAGTACTATCCGAGATGGAGATCTTAAGATCAAAACATGTAATCTATTACGAGTTCCGGCTGATTACTTCTCACATGGTCAGCTGAGAAACCATGTGTAAATGAATTATTTTGTTCCATTTAATTTTAATTTTCGTATATATGTTCCTTTTGCAGGTGATATATGTGAATCGATTCTCATATCAATCATGGATGCATGCTATAAATGAAATAAAGGTAACAAGCCTTCATTCCTTAGCTTTCTTTATTTACTTATTTTGGTTATTCTATAATTTTGCTATCCAAACTCTATTCAGCTTCAAGCTCTCTCCTTTAAGTTACTACAATGCAAATGTTATAATGGGCAAATGATAAATTACTAAAATATCATTCAACAACTTATGTTATTAAGTGCAAGTACTAATGCTCATCTTTTATGAATTGATCTGTTGACGTAAATAAGGAAAAATAAGGCATTTTTTGGTTCAGGTGGGTTTTAGGATTTGTAGCTTATTCGTTACCTGGCAGTCTTAACTCTATTAGCCCAGTGGATGCATGGTGGAGTGACGGCTGGTGGGAAGGATTTGTTATTAGAGTATGGGTTGTTGATGTCGATTTTTTTTTGTTGCTTTAATTACTATTTTTATTCTAACTGTTATTATAACTTTCATAAACCAAAGTTTCTTTCATTGTAGAAATCTTTCACATCTAATTGCAACTTTTTTTGCTTTATTTTTATTATTACTCAACTACAGTATTTCCTTTCTCAGCTTTTATCAATTTCATTTTGTTGTTATCTTTTAATTGAAATTTTTATGATTTTGCCCAAGGCCTTCATTCAAGGCTATGCATTTTTGGTCGAACTTAGTAGAATTTGAAATTATATGATGATGTATTTGATGCAGCTTACACACATTCAACACCTGCCTATTGCAAGTGGCTGTAGAGGTCTGAGACATGGTCGTAAGCACTGTTAGATGCCCGGTAGACAAGCTTGTGGTAAGGTCAATCTGTTTGTAAGCTATAGAACATGTACAAATAGTGCCATTAATAAAAACGTCATAACGACGTTTGTTTACAAGTTAAGTAGCAGGAGGACTTACAGATGTCCTCCCAAGGAACCTTTAGTGATGGTTATGGACATGATTTAAAAACATAAATTATGCTATTTCGATGTGATAGAGGAAGTAGGAAGATGTATTCATTAGAATCTTTAGACAATGATGGTTTATATAGATATGGATCTTTTTATTTTTTCTTTAAACAGTTATTCATTATCGACTTTTATTTTAATATCTTACATGCATTCTGGATTGTTGTATGTACCAGGAATCTGTAAAGGAAAAGAAATAACCCGTTAGGTCACAATCACATCTCAATTTTCCAAGGATTCTGATAGAGCTATCAGAGATAAGCCTCCTGAAGCTAAGGTGAGACTTCATATATCATAGTTACATATGTCATACATACCCATTTAGATGATACATGCTGTAGTTTAAGTATTGTTTGGGGTAGGTTTGGTAATGGGTCGACTCTTTACTTGTGGAAGGGTCTTTTGAAGGAAAGGGGAATTGGTTAATAAATTATATCAAAATAAGTAGGTCGATGTCGATCATGATCAACCTATATAGATTAGGTGGGTAATATTTTTTAGTTTCGTATTGTGTTGTTTCATGATCTTCTACCTATTGATGGCATTTGGCTTGACATGAACGAAGCATCCAATTTCATATCATCACCTCCATTCCCTGCATCTAAACTTGATAACCCCCCTTATAAGATTAACAATTTTGGTGTCCAATGCCCATTAATAACAAAACCGTGCCAAAAAGTTCTCTGCATTTTGGTAATATCATGTCTTATGCCCCCCATAACCTGTACGAATTTTAAGAAGCTAGGGCAACAAAGGATGCATTAATCAAAATAATAGGTAAACGGCCTTTCATACTTACCAGATCAACATTTGTCATTCCAGGTTGTTTGGAATTCAGATGGTTGGTGACTTGGTGCTTATATTGTGGTTTTTCTGGAAACACTACCGAAGAACTTTAAGTCTACTGGAATAGCCATACTACTAGGACAGAAACAACCAAAAGTAAAATGATGCTTTAGAGTGAAATGTTGCATTCCAGAATACTTACAGAATGTTCTTGTATAACGATGATGTTATTTTGACAGATTTATCTGAAACTTGAAATTTAATGTTGAACCTGAGATTGTGAAATTCCCTAGCTTAGACACAGTGTGATTGAAGGGACTCGGTTTCACGTGCTTTACATAAAAGATGAAAAAGTTGCAGGAAATTTGAACTTGGAGCATAAAAGATGAAACTTGGGCCAAATCGCAAAAGGCTGTTTGCTCATGCGGCCAACCCATTTGTAAATTCTTCGCGAGTGACAGACATTTTTCATTAGCCGCAAACTTTTAATAGGGTCATGTAACAACATGCCGCAACGTGCGGGGGTAACATTCTAGTTCTTCTTATAAAGACAAATTGACCGCACAAGGTTTGTTATCTAGAAACTTTTTTTTTTTTTTTTTTGGATCGGCCACAGCGGCGACAATATCATATGATTGTTTCTGGTAAAGAAATAATATTTGAACATGTTCCATCATGTATTTGATATGAAAATTGATATTAGTATCACACTTTTTTATTATTTTACTACAGTTAAGCATTTAATATTTGTACAGTGTTTAATGATACTTATAAATTGTGGTAAAAATATTTAAAAAACTGGTACAAATATCACCACCCATTTGGTATCTTTAATGATAGCTTAATAGGGAGAGACATTTATCATTAAAGTATTGGTTAAGATTTAATATTAATTTTGATATTAGTGATGATATCACCTTGTCTAAAGTGATGATGGTTCAACTTGTCATCTAAAGTGATGATGGTGAAACTTGTCTTGTGTCTTAATTAGGTTAGTAGATGAATATATAATTAAATGATAAATAATATTAAACTATAAATTGGAAACTTATATAGATATATTATTATTATTTAGTGTGTTATTTATTTGAATAAATAAGTTTTATTTTTATATATTATAAAATAGTCTTAATACTCGTATGATATCGGATTGACTATATATATCGTACGATTGATTTTAATTTTTTTTTAAATAATATTTGAACATGTTCTATTGGTAATAGTATCATTTAATCTAAATGTAACAACCGTCGCCGGAGTCCTCTCGACAGCCGTGTTTTATGGTCTCAAACGTGTCATGTATCCGGCGAAAGTCGTTTTGATTATATATATATAAGACTGTATTTATGTGATAAATCGCGATTGAGAATTAGCTAAGTTATTCCGTGTTGTTCGTCATGAGAAGTAAACGTGCCAGTGGTCATAAGTCATTTAAATGTTTTGTAACTCAAAATATCAAAGTGTTCCGTATGGGTCATATTTATAGTCATCGCGAAGCTGTTGGAAAGTTACAATCGATTTTGTTATTTAAAAAGTCATTCGAGAGTCGAGTCTTACGTAATCGTCCGGTCAATGCGGGTCAACCAGGGGTCAAACCTGGCCAACCCCTCCATCCTTGGTCAAAATGTAAGTGTTTCCTTTCTTTTCTTTCATTCTTGCAAAAACCTCTCTCTCTCTCTAACTTTTCTCTAACTTTTCTCTCTAGGATTCTTGATTCAATCTCGTTTTTGGAACAAAGTGGTAAGTATTTCATGTTTATGATTTAATCAAACACTTAGGATTGCCTTTAATCCTCTCAAAGCTTGTTCAAAAACTTTCTACCCCGGTTTTATATAGAAACCGAAATTTAAAGCTAGAAATCGAAGTGTTTCGAGTCGTTTTTCGTACCAAAACTCTAGGAAACATGTTTATCTATAACTAGGGTCGATTCCTAACTACAAAACGAGTCGTTTTAGGTGATTTAGAACCAAAAACATACTGAGTTTATGCAAAAACGCACGCAGCTATATAGAGGGGCACACTTGACTTTTTGAGGTTCAAAAATCGTGTCATTCTTGCGTCTAATCGAGTCATTGTGTTCCCTAAACATAGTACTAATGATTCCTATCAATTTTACGCATTAACTAAGTCAATTTGAGAGTCAAAAATCCAATATTGTGTGAGCAAAAAATCCAAGATTGTGTGAGCAAAAGTCCAAAGACGTGCGCAGTTGCAAATGCGTGCGCACTTGCCTTTGTGCGTGTGCGTACTTGCCATTTCGGACCTTAAATCGAGTCATTTTTTAGTGTAAATCGTTTCCTAATGTTTCCTAAGTCTTTGTCCCATTGATATGTAGCGATTTTGAGCAAAAATGAAACATTTTAAGTCAAAGACTTGTTAGGGGCGCATTTGGGGTCAAAGTCAACATGCAGTTGACTGGTCAAGGCGCAGTTGACCAAAGTCAACTTGTGTTTGACTGAATTCTGACTTTTCCGAGCGTCTTTGGGTGTCCGTCATTCGTTCTAATCGAGTTTAAGTCACGTTTTAAAGGCAATTCTAATAGGTTAAGGCAATTTGAGACTTAAACTTTATCGCGAGACATTTGGTGCTAATGTGATGTGTTTTGATAGGTGTTTGTTGATCAATCATGTCATTGAGTCAATCATTGTCATCGTTCTTTCAGGTGAGTTTCGTAGCCCTACTTCATATATGTTTTGGGGTGAAGAGCATACAAACTTTTCCAACATATTATCGTTTTCTGTCAACTATTGTACAACCATATATACATACTGTTATTGAGCTATTTGATAGTGTTACTTGGCGACATGAAATTTTTGGCGACATGACATTTCTGATGACATTGTATGACGACATGACATTCTTGGTACCAAGTACGTTGGCCTGACAGGAATAGTCATTTGATACTATGCTATGTGAATTAGTATCTATCCCGGGCGTGTGACATATTGTTGTTGTAGTCTTTTATGTGTCTTCTTTGTGTTATTTGCTTATGTGTGGGTTGCGAGACATTGGTATGTAACTCTGGCTCTTATGTATATTGTACAAAGTCTTGACACAGTCATAACGTTTTCGACAGGTTTCCTGGCATCCAAAAGTCATTTTATTAAACCTACGAACTCACCAACCATGTGTTGAGTTGATTTAGTATGCTTTTCAGGTGATCAGGCTAGACGAAGTTGATGTGGCATAGAAGTAGGAAATTTTGAATCAAGTGAAAGGCGCAACTTTTTGTAGGATAGCGTTCCTTGATTGACATATATATTCTCGAGTATGAGGCTCGTTTGCACCCTTCCTGTGGGGTAGAATGTCTGTAATCACATACTAGATATGCATCGTAATAGTCATAGCATTTTGTTTTGTAAACGAATATTTGTGTTGGTTTTCAATGAAAATCTCGTTTCATGTAGTTGATTCTATGTAATTCCACGTCGAACTGTACATTTAGTGGCATTCCATTATTCCGCCTTGTTGGGGTGTTACACTAAAGTCATGATAGTGGAACGTGGTTCCTGGATATCGACATTGAAAAGACATAATGGATACTACCGAAGACTCCCTAGCTTTGAACAAATATAAAAAGGAATGATTTATACATCTAATAATAGCATGATTAAGCAAATAGAAAAATTCTTAATAATAATACCTAATATATTTTTAAAAAAATCTACATGCCCTTCCCTCCTTAATCATGAATGAATAAAACAAACATAGAGCCAACCCAATCTACCAATAATAACCAACTTACGAACTACCAATAATACTATAACAATAATAATAACCAAAAAGAAACATTCTCAAAATACTATAACAATAATAACCAATCTACCAATAATAATTAAGAAGAACGATTAAAGAGAACTTATCAAAAAAGTTAATAAGATGTAAAATATGTGATGGTTAAAACATTATAATAAAGTATATATAGGCTTTGGAAATCATAATTATCATAACATATTTAGATATGGTAATTTTAGGAGAAGGAAGAGTTGGAGTCAAAAAAGAAGAGATATCTTCTATATTTTTTGATACGTACGATTAAAAGATATCTTTATTTGGTATAAATAATATATTAAATTATCAAATTATACGTATACAATTCCAAACCGGTTACTTTTCAATGAACAGTAACCATGTAGTTTTAATATATTTTAACATTTAGCAATACTTAGCATGGTTGTATGTTGGATGAAGTGGCAAAATATGCAGCCCCTTAAACAAAAGGTCATACGTTCGACCCCCCGCCTTGGGGTTTTTTTAGCCATAAACTCACAGTTACTATTTGAATTTTAAACCTTTTTGTTGACTTAATGCACGTGGCTGTGTTTTTGTCAATCCTATACAAGCTTGCTTTTACATTCTTTATCTTCTCTGAACTTGGATAAAAAGGAGCTCCTTCATGCAATTATCTTGATTTCCTGTTGGGGCATCTGGAAGGCCCGAAATGAGTTACTCTTTCAAGGTGTGACGTTGTCGAGTATGAAAGTTTTTTCAAGCGTTCAATCGCTTGGATACCTTTGGTTGAAGCACCGGGCTAAGATGAAATCTTTATCTTGGTCAAATTGGACCAATTTTTCTTCTCTGTAATTTGCCTGTGTTTATGGGTGTGTAACTTTGTATTTGGAGACTGTTTTGGGTTGTTATATTTGAATAAAACCAGCTATTAAAAAAAAAAAAAGTTACATAAAAATACTATTAGAATGCATGACTGGGTCTGTTTGACCAATCAAGTGGGTACATGTGAGTCATCTACCAATATAATAATCTAATCCAATGAAGGTTATACTTTATAAGACAAGTTCATAGTGAATTAGTGACATAGATCTAATATAAACATGTCGTTTAAGTTTGGCAAGGTTATTTTACAATATTAGAAATAAACTTCAATAACACTTTCGAAGTTGATACAAAAGTTATAAAATTTGATGGATTGACGAGACAACAAGTATATAAAGGGTGAAACACCCATTTTCTTTCTTGGCTCCATTTTTTACAAATTACACTCTAGTCTTACAATTTGCTACATTTTATGAATTGTTAAATGTATATTCTAGCATGTCAAAATTTTATTACTATAAATGTTATTGTTGAGTTTAACAAGCTCCCGGTTAGTTAATATATTAAATTTAATTGTTGAACCGTTTTGTCATCTTAGTTATTTAAATGATGTTTTAGTTGCTAAAATTTTTTAAATTGTCGTACTACATTTTTATTTTAACCAACTTACTTATATAAATTTTAATCTATTTTTAATGTTATATTTCTTTAGACTTATTGAGTTCATATTAGTATATTTTAAAGCTAACAACGTTAATTGCTGAGTCAAATTTTTAACGTTGACTGAAAATTGATAAATGAAATGTTAAAATTGATAGCATGATATTGTCCAACCCAATGGGTCGATGATCCCATCCCATGGTCCCATTTTGATTTGAACTAAAAAAAGAGTTACCATTTACCCAATCATTGCAATATGTCACCCCTTTTCCGAGCTTTACTATATTATACCTTAAACTACAAAAACATGATGCATCCCTATCTACAAAGTCATCAAACTAAAAAAAAAAAACTTGATATACTTTAAACTGGATACTAATTGTAGAGTAAACTGCATTTTTCGTCTTTATATTTTGTACTTTCAATTCCTTAAGTGAATTAATTACAATTTTGCCCATAAAGTTGGCAAAAATTTGCAATCGTGGTCCACTACTCACTTTCAGAGACAAAAAATGTAATTTACTCTTAATTGTATTTGTAATTACAACAAAACCCAAACCATGTTTCACTTCAAACGTAATACACCTTTTTTTTTTGTTAAAGGTATATGTTATTCACATCAAAAATCACTACTCCGCAATTACGGAGTAGCTACAAAATTACAAAAAAAGGACTAGGTTACATAGAGCTTGTTTCAATCCTCCCAACTGATAGAGCATACTTTCAATCTATTTTTATACCACAAAAAACCTAATGCTTTGATATCAATGAAAACTTTATCACTACTAATCTCTTTGTTGTTAAAGATCTTCTCGTTTCTCGCCTTACATATATACCAACCCGTAACAAAAGAGATGCATTTAAAGACCTTCTGCTTTTTTCCAAGACCTGCTTTTGTTCCAAGACCAACAGTGCGGTAAACATCAATTAAATCATGAACCGAATGGATGTTTAATGCGCCTAACCTGCACCAGCTTCCAACAAGGTCCCAAACCTCTACCGACCAGGGACACGAGCAAAGTAAATAGTCTATAGTCTCGTCCGCAATTCCACACATAGAGCAAACAGTAGTGCCAAAATTACAATTCCTGGTTAAAAGAGCCATGCGAGTCGGGACTCGGTTTAGAGCCGCCCTCCAAATGAAAATATTACATTTTTTAGACACCGCGGACGCCCATTTGAAGACAAAGCGATTATTATAATCGTTACTGTTTGGGGTGAAATTCTAAACTAAGGATATTGGTCTAATATGATACTGTTGCGGATCTTTATATCTCAGGATCTACTATTAGAAGATATTCCGAGAGACTATCTTTAATGATATTATCTTATTGACGTAATTGCAAACTAATATCTTCAGTTATTCTTCTTTAGGATGATTATTGCAGGATCTTGAAAGAGGAATCAATATATTTCTATCTATTAACATTATTCAGATAACGAAAGACTCTTGTAGACTTTATTCAACACATGCTGAAAAAGACGAATAAGCTTTGAAGACTAAGTCTACGCTGAAGAAAAGGACTTATGAAGAACTTTGGCTCCAAGGAAGAAAGTGTCAATGCCGAAGTTCAAGGCTTCAACGTTCATCCAACCAAGTCAATAGTAACGTGCAGAAGATCCCATCAGAATCGGGATTACAACGGAATTGGCAGTTAGTTTTACACTATAAATACGAGGCTTATTGATCGAGCATAGGGGACATTCTAGTTGTTCTTTACAACACAATCACTCACTATTCTCTTCTCATCTATCACTTCTACAACTTTTTGTCATCATTTCACACTTAGCTCTCGATCAAAAGCGCTCTATAGCTTGTAATACTTTAATTTTCATTAATAAAATTAAGTCAGGAACGATTGCTTCCTCCCGG
>JAOXNX010045372.1:0-13400 GCA_028566075.1 Solidago caesia | reverse complement strand
AACGGAATTACTCATATACTAAATATATTGTATTCCCCCCCCCCCCCCACAAATTGATATGGTGTAAGGATTACAACAATTCAATTTGGAGAGACAATTATAGTGAAGTACTTTAGGGAGTCCTTTTGTCAAAATAACTGCCACTTGAGCTTTAGTGGAGATGAATTGAGGGATAATCTGACCTGCTTTGATTTTGTTGCTCACAAAATTTCAATCCAACTCAATGTGTTTAGTTCTTGCATGATGTATGGGGTTAGACGCCAATGATATGGTTGAAGCATTGTCACATAGCATTAAATTTGGAGTAGGAACTTTGACTTGTAAATCCTGAAGTAAACAAACAAGCCATGTAACTTCACAGGTGCTATCACCAAGAGCTCTATAGTTCTGCCTCCGTAGAGGATCTTGAGACCACAGTTTGTTTCTATAAAGAGTAGAATCTGTGAGAGGTTCACCTGTGGTGGGAGTGAGTTTTATGGAGGGATCAAGAGGAGTGATTGCTGGTTTCAAATCTGTGACTTTGGCATGATTGAGAAGGTCTAAGGCATATTTTCTTTGACTGAGTGCCAGACCACTTGCATTTCTCAGGAATTCTATGCCTAAGTAATAATGAAGTGCCCCAAGTGTCTTTATGCTGAACTTAGCATGTAATCTGGCTTTGACATAGTTAATAGAAGTCTGAGAATTGCCACATATGATGATATCATCCATGTAGACCAGAAGTGCTAAGAACACAGAGGTCGAGTTGTAAGTGAAAAATGAGGTGTCAACATAGCTTTGTCTAAAACCAAAAGAGGCCAGAAAAGTTGTGAGTTTTGTAAACCATTGTCTGTTGGCTTGTTTAAGGCCATAGAGAGACTTATTTAGCTTGCAGACAGTGTTAGGTGCTAAACTTTGATTAAATCCTTTAGGAACAACCATATATACCTCCTCATGAAGATCACCATGCAGAAATGCATTGTTAACATCCAATTGTTCTATAAACCACCCTCTTTGTATAGCAACTGCCAGTAATGTTCTCACTATGACCATCTTTGCAACAGGGGAAAAGGTTTCTTTGAAATCAATACCCTCTTGTTGAGTGAAGCCCTGTGCAACTAATATTGCTTTGTATCTCTCTACAGATCCATCAGCATGATGTTTGATTCTATACACCCATTTACAACCTATGGGGTATTTTCCTTCTGGTAAAGGCATTAAGGTCCATGTGTTATTTGACTCTAATGCATGTATTTCCTTAGACATTGCTTCTACCCATTTAGGATCTTTTGAAGCTTGAATATAAGTGTTTGGTTCCGTGTGTGCATCTATAGCATTGATGAAGTGAAGATTAGAAGGGGACAGATTAGAGTAGTCAAGAAAATGAGATAAAGAGTGTTTGGATTGAACAGAATTGACATTAGATTTTGGAAGCTGAAAGGTGAAATCTTTAATTTTGGCTGGGATTTGCTTGGTTCTGGTAGATTGTCAAACATTGGGTGGAGATGGTGGTGGTGCTGGTGGATTTGTAGGAGAAGAGTTTGTGAATGGATGGTGGTATCATTTTCTGAAGAGGGTGTGTGTGAGGGAGTTGAAACAGGGGCATGAGATGAAGGTGATGAAGTGTTGGATGGTGTGGAGTCTTGAGGATGTTGATTTTGTGGAGTTGATGGTAAAGATGGTATGTTGGATGGGAGTGATGTAGATGATGTAATTCAAATTGAAGGGTGATATAAAGTCGGTCTTCATCTTTTTATATTCTAGTTAATAGTTAAGCTATAAGGAAAGTTTGTACCGGTGTAGGTCCCTGAGTGGTGACTTGTCCCCCTTGATGTTGTGGCATTGGATTCGTATAGATCCCAGTAGCTTCAGTGACATTGGCGAAGGTTTTCCCTGACTTTGTCCGTGTCAACAAACAATTCGAAATACCCCAACTTTTTAGAACAGGTCCGAGTCAAATAGCAATGTAGGAGTAGTAGGTGAAGGTGGACTTAGGAAAAAGATTGGTGTGAAAGTAGATGGTTTAGATGTTTGAATGGAAGGTGTGGGTGTGGAATGAAAGGGGAAGGTATTTTCATGAAAGGTTACATGTCTACTGGTGAAAGTTGTGCGTGTGTCTAAATTATAAAGGAGGTAACCTTTTTGGTTTTGTAGGTAGCCAAGTAGGACACAAGGAATGGCTCTTGGGGCAAATTTATCAGGTGAGTGAATAGATGCATAAGATTGACATCCAATTATTCTAAGATGGTCTAGTGATGGTGGTTCTTGGTAAATTAACTCATAAGGAGTTTTGTAGTTGAGAACAACACTTGGGAGTCTGTTTATAAGATAAGTTGCTGCTAAAACAGAATATCCCCAAAGGTGGATAGGAAAGTTTGCCTAAATTTGAATTGCACTGGCTAGTTCAAGTAGATGTTTATGTTTTCTCTCAACTCTAGCATTCTGTTGGGGAGTATAGGGACAAGTGGTTTGATGTATGATGCCATGGTGTTGTAAATAAGTGGCAAGTTCAGAATTTGTGAATTCAGTGCCATTGTCACTGCGGATAGTCTTGATTGTGGTTTTGAATTGAGTGGTTACATATGTATGAAAGGTTTTGAGAGTTGGAAAACCCTGAGTTTTGCTTGGCAGAAGATACACCCATGTTGCTCTAGAATAGTCATCTACTAAGAAAATATTTACATTTATTGATAGTAGAATGTCTGTAGGGACCCCATACATCAACATGAATGAGTTCAAACAAAGAAGAATCATGAGAGGTACTTAAAGTAAAAGACAGTTTATGTTGTTAGACAAAGGACACACATTGCATTTATTAACATCATTACAATGTACAGAAGAAGAAATTGAAGGAATTTTCTTTAGCACTTGAAAGGAAGGATGTCCAAGCCTAGCATGCCACAGATGAGAGGTGCTATGGTTGGTAAGAGTAGCAGAGTTGCAGACAGAAGTTGCTGGTGGAGAATAGATGTATAGCCCATGGAGGATGGAACCAAGTGTGATTACCCCATCATGGGCCTGCAAGTAACAAGCATCATGAGTAAAAGTGACAGCAGAATTGGTTGTTTGTATGAGTTTCCTTATTGAGATTAAGTTGTATTTGAACTGAGGAATGTACAGAAGAACTTTGTGAAGAGTGAGATTTGGTTGTAATTGGATAGTGCCAATTTGAGTTACAAGAGCAGTTTGGCCGTTAGGTACTGTGACAGAAATAGGTGTAGGGCAGTGAGAGATGGTAGTAAATTTGCTTAGAGTCACATATATATGGTTAGTTGCACCACTATCTAATATCCAAGCTTCAATAGTATCATAAATGTAGGAAGCAGCAAGGTGGTAAATACATGCAGATATAAGAGAATGGATAAGTGAGTCACCTTGGGTAGTTTGTTGGTGGGTAGTTTGTTGGTGTTGCATGATCATCATCAATTGGTTAAGTTGATTTTGTAGTTGATCCATCCTGTTGTGAAGTGCTGGATCTGCAGGATTGTTGGTTGAGATAGGGTCATCCATAAAGGGGTCAACAGAGATGGTTCTTGAGTCTTGTTGACAGCATTGATTGCATGGGTGGTTACAGAATTTGCAGATTTGCCCTTGTAATTGTTGGAAGGTTTGAATTTGCCATGTAGTGGATGACCAGGTGGATAACCAACTACTTGATAGCATTCTTCTTTAAAATGTCATTCTCTACCACATTGTCCACACAGGACTCCTTTCCTAAAAGTGGTTCTCCTATCATTTGATTTGTTTAGGTTGAAAGTAGGTCTTGGTTTGTAATTGATAGCATTTGGTCTGTAGGAGGAGGTTGTAGCAGTGGTGTAACTGGATAATGCAACAGGTACAGTAGGAGGTTTTGGGAGAATGCCTTCCCTTTGCTTTTCCTCTTGTCTAATCATACTATACGCCTTAGGGACAGTAGGCAATGGTTTTTGTAAGATTTGGCCTCTAATGTTAGAATAACAATCATCTAATCCCATGAGAAACTGAATCAACCTCTTTCTTTGCTCTCTTTGACCATTAGTTTTGCCATTCTCACAATTGCAATTACATGTACAAGCATAAGGTGCCTCAAGTGCATCCAACTCATCCCAAAAACCTTTCAACTTGTGATAATACACCTCGGCACTGCTATTTTCTTGTTTAAGTTGTGTCACATCAACCTAAATTTGGTAAATCCTATGGCCATCTAGTTGAGCATAGTGTTTATTCAACTCTTTCCACAAATCAGATGCATTATGTATGAAGCTCAAGTTATTACCAATTGTTTCAGATACAGAGTTCAAGATCCAAGAAATTACCGGCCATGTCATTTGTTCGATCCCACAGTGGTTTGAGTGAGGAATCTGCTGGAGGCTCTATATATTCACCAGTGACAATTGTTACTTTGTTCTTGGCACTCAAGGCGATCATTATTGATCTTTTCCATGAGCTAAAATTTTCGGATCCTGTTAACTTCTTTGCAATAAGAACAAGTCCAGGATGATCATTTTGATGTAGATAAAGAGGATGGTGGATAGAATCCACATCTTGACCCATTCTTGTTTCCGTAGCGATTTCTGGCATTTTGATTGATTATTATTGAGAAATTAGAGAAATTTTGGGGAAAATGTAGAAATGAGATGTTTTATAGATTTATAGAAGCTCGAGAGATGATACTAGTGATTAATTCATAGAAATGAATAGAAAGAATGAATTTGCAGAGCTTTCCGGTCAGTGTTTGTAACATCCCGATCTTAATTTACTTATGTCGTTGGCGTTGACCGTTAGTTTAGTTTGACCGGTCGTTAAATGGTGTATTGTCTTATGTGGTTAATCAATGTGGTAATATTTATTATGTGTTATGTGGATAATTATGTGGTAATTGTGTGGATTAAAGTGTGTCGTTTATGTAGAAAAGCCGTGTTGTGTTCCTGTTAGTGTTACTAGTCTTTAGGTGGAGTTATAATGTCAATGTGATGATTAATCGAGGGCATAAGGGTCATTTAAAAGAAGGTTACAACAGGTTTAGGGACTAATAGGGTTCCCTAATTGCCTTATTTAAGTTTCCATTAGACTAATAACCTCCTCCTTTGAAGCCCTAAGCATTCTATAGCAATTCTTGAGTTTTGGTGGTGATTTCTAAGGCAATTGATTGTGTTTTTGGGGTAAGATCATTCCCTACAGGTATATATCATATTCCCTATGCAATTGTGTTCATTTCCATGTAGTCATTGGGTTTATTTCAGGTCTTAAGGGTTTCTTGAGTTTCTTGTGAGTTATTAATCGATTTTAAGGGTTTTCGGTTGATTTATTGGATCATTGTTGTTTGTAAATCATCCACGGATCAATTGGTGGTTTCAAGCCATCTATTGTGCCTTGAATTAGTGTATTTTGAGGTACAAAAGTCATATTTGGGGTTTGGGGTCGTTTGGTGATCAAATGGGTTCAGTTTGGGGACAAAACAAACAAGATTTTGCTGATCGGGGGTGGATGCAGCGCATCATAGGGTGATGCGGTGCATCAATGATGTCGAGGGGTTGGATGCGTCGAGTGATGCGTCGTGTCTGACAGCCCAATTTTGAAATGGTCATAACTTTCAAACTGTAACTACGTTTTGGACGATTCAAGCGGCCACGAAATCGTGAGAGAGTCTAATTTCTATTGGTAATGTCCTTTAAAGATGAATCAAAAGTTAATTTTTACAAAAGTTTGGGATAATGAGTGGTGATCGAGTTCGGTTGAGTGTTGTGAGGTATAACGTGTTGTTTGAGCTTCCAGTAAGTTATGGGAGTGATTTGGAATCATTAGGAAGTGTAATTAGAGTCTAATATTGATATTTATATGATTATAGGTTTTCGGGAACACATCGAGAACACAGTAAAGTCGTTTACGAGTTGTTAAGTGACTCTTGAGGTAAGATAACTTACTTTTGTCACACGAGGGACACAACAAAACTTAGTTTGATTAATCAAAGCCCCAATTTATGTGTTTAATCATCTCATGCATATGTTTGGGTATGAGATATTTATGGGAGGCTGAATGGGGTATTGATTATGTATGCTTAAGTAGAAATGAGCTTGTTAATACATGATATGCTTACGTAGCGTGTTGTTTATGTTGTATATGCTTTATGTGGACTTGTACATATAGTACACTAGACATGATCTAAGTTGCCATGTCACGTGCACGTTTAAGGGCCCTAAAATATTATGTGAAATTGGTGTGAGATATTTGGTGTTATATCTCTTGTTGTAAGTCTCGAGCATTAGGTGTAAGAGTTAAGCTTAACCCACATGAAGCCAATTTAGGTGGATTGTGCTATGTAGTCACTTGGGAGCGCTGATCCCGTTCTCTTGTGAATCAACCTGGTGTTTTAGAGTAGTCCGGGTGTCTATGGTTGGCCACCTGGTGTGAACGGATTACTCATGGATTAGTTATACCTTTCCATAACGACATTGATGGACCGCTGTAAGGTTGACCCATTTAGTCGGGTGCGAGGTTCCCTGTTTGGCTATGTAGCCGCCTCACACAACCTTCTATGTAAATTCTAATGGCATAACCTTAGTGAACTATGTAGCTTATGGGGATATGTGGAAATTGGTGATAATGGAGGATTGCCAGGCACATCATAGGATTGATAATCCTTGCTATGTTGTTTATGTTGATATGGTGTTTGTGCCTTTATGTATGCATGAGTTGTTTTATAAAAGTGTTTAAATGGCAATCATTATCTATACTAACCTGTTATCTTACTCAGCTTTAATAGTTGACACTTGTTTTTGGTGAAATGTGTTGTACCCTCAAGTTAGACAGCTTATGTAGATCAAGTGGAGGCCTGGTGAGATTGGGTAGCTATTTTTGGAGCTTATGGATGATGCTTAGTTACCCGTAGAGACATTTTAAGTAGATAATTATTATGTTGCTGTTTGGCATTATCGTGTTGGTGGATTTCTTATCTATGTTGACTTGGGTTTCTTTACTATTGTGATGATCCAGTGTCGTAACACCTTGAATGATAGTTATTGTGATTTATGATTCCGTTAGGAATCAATTGAGATTTTTAAAAGACGCTTCCGCATTTTATTAACTGTGTTAGTTGAAAACTTTAATTTTTTTTCTTCCGAAATCCAGGTTTTTTTAAAGTTGGGTGTTACATAATCACAGGGAGGAAACTGCACTCTAAAACCCTAACGGGCATTCAGCCCTCTTTTACCCCTAGTGGGATGTTATCAGACATTACAGGTTTAGGCTTAGAATTTCTAGGGTTTGAAGTTCCAGGGTTTAGAATATATATTTCCAAATCAAATGTGTTGTTCTTACGTAAATCAAATTTTGTGAGTTTATCTTGATTATGTATTAAATCAAATTTGATTGAGTTAAGTTTTAATATGTAATAAATATTAACATGTGAGCGGCTTGTATAATCAAACATAATTAGCTGTATAAGGTCTATTTAATTGGCTTTTCTAATCAAATTTGATTGAGTTAAATATTGATAAGTAGTAGATTTTAACATGTGAGTGACTTATGTAATCAAATATGATTAGCTGTATAATCAGTATATACATACATAATCAAATATGATTCATTACATGCACTTTGGTTTAAACATTTCATCTAATACCTTGTAAGCAACGCTCTTTTACATTTGATTGGCTTTTGCAATCTCATTAAATTGATTTAAGTATTAACAAGTAATAAATATCAACATGTGAGTGGCTAGTATAATCAAGTATGATTGGCTGTATAATCAGTAAATACGTATATAATCAAATGTGATTTAATACATACAGTTTGATTTAGACATTTCATTCATTTTTTAATAAAAAAACGAATGAAACTTCATAAAATCTCACTCTAATAACATCTAAAACATCATCTCCCATCTGTAGTTGCTGGTGGTGGTTTGAGGTGGAGATCCAGACAGGGGGAGAAAGAGATTATGGTGGTGGTGGTTGTCGTTGCTGGAGGAGGAAAGAGAGAGAGTCGTCAAAAGAAAGGAGGAGGAGAAGAGACTGTGTGTGTGTGTGTTTTGCTCATCAGGGGATAAATGAAATGGGGCGAGGGTTAGATTGGGAAGGGTTATATTTGGAGTGCAAAATTACCAGAATATCCCTCCGTGTTTTTTTTAATATTTTAATTAGGAGATAAGCTTCAATCCTAACCATTGATAGAGATGATCCAATGACTAGGACCTGTCCCTTGGTTTCCAAGCAAGATTTAGGATGCAAATGAACAAACCACTATAATTATAATATAATTATATTGATACATGATAAATAAATAAATAAATAACATTTTTGAAAATGTGATGCACCGATACGTGACTTGTAATATTTAAAAATCTTACTTTATCATATATTGTCATATTGATAATAAAACAACTTGAGTTAGTAAAATTGCGATGTTTATCTTGCATACACTTGAACGAACAATCAATTAGGTTCCCAATCGTATAGCGAATGGATAAAGGTAAATTACTTTGCATTTTCGATCTACTTCAACATCACATTACATCATTATTGTATATTAACATTTTATACGATTTAAATATCTTGCCAATTCAAATTTCCACCATCGCATCCAAGTCGGTATATACATTAACAAACATAGTGGAAGCTGGAAGCTTTGATTTGCACCTAAAAGAGAAAGTGCAAAGGTCTATATTTGTGGAAGTAGTTGATATCTTCAATAATGATGACGACGACATTGATAAAATAAAAACACTTGTATGATATATTTGTTATATAATGGATATTAACTTTTTATTTTTTGTTTTTTTGTTTTTTTCTATTTTTTTTTAAACCTATATATATTTAATATGCGATCAACAAACAAAACAAAAAAAAATGGGGAAAGAACGAATAGACGCCGATGATTGAACTTTTTGGGTTTAATCTGTACTATATTATAAAGCATTTGAGGGGTGTCGACTTTTAAGTATATTACAATTTTACCTTTACATTATAATATTCTAATCAAATTAATGCAATATCAATTAGTTAAAACAAAATAAAAATAATTAAAACAAAAAACTTTATATATTACTATAAATTATAAAAGTCAACATAACAATAAATGTTAAATGTAAAAATAAAAATTCAAATAAAAAATCAATTTTATAACATAATATGTAGAGAAAATGTCACAAATGGTCCCTGTGGTTGGCACTAATCTCATTTGGGTCCCTGGACTTTTTTTTACTTTATAACATACACTTTTTTTTTTTTTACTTTATCATAGATATGGACCTGGACTTTTTTTTGAAGATAGTGAATGAATGCACACGAAGTCTTTGTAAATGCTTCCATCTATCTGTTTGTTTAATTAAGTAGATATATATACACATATAAGTAGCTATATAGATATAGATATAGATATAGATTTAGATTTAGATTTAGATTGTTGTATAGATATAAATATAGATATATATATATATATATATATAAGTGCAGGTATGTATAGAGAGAAAGAGGGTGTGCATGTTTTTATCACAAATAGTCCCTGTGATTGGTAAATGGACAATTATACCCTCACGTGCAATGCACGTGAGTGGTTTAACGGCCAAAGTTAACAGAAGTTAGTGGGAGGGACCTCTGGCAACGAAAATGGAAAATAGGGGGACACTTAGCAACGAAAAAAAAGTTCAGGGACCCAAATGAGATTAGTGCCAACCACAGGGACCATTTGTGACATTTTCTCTAATATAAATTAGTCATCTCGATAATTTTATTAGTTACCACTTGACCAATAAGAAAAGGACACGCTAAACGTATTCACACGAAGATGGTGGTGGACTGGTGGGCGGACCTCACATGCCAATATATATATAGATGTGGTCCTTGCTTTTTCCCTTTTTGATGTGTAGTATATACCTCACGGCTCTTCTATCCGTACACTAGACCCTAAATAAAATACACAAAGTCACAACCTTTGTCTGTCTCCTTTTTAACTTCGCTGTTATTATTATTATTATTATAAAATGTTACGAGTACTATCTAATTACTTTTATAAACTTCTTGTATTTATTCAAATTCTAAAATACTTATCACTATATTACATCAAGAACGTTTATACATTCGACCATCGAATAATAAGATTGTACATACAAAAAATACCATTAAAGCAAACAATAATAATATATACAACACGTACGTTTACTTCACTATATTATATAAACCTTATATTAAAATTTAACGTTTACATAAGAGAAAACATATATTAAACGGTACAATAATATTTGTACATACATGAATAACATTAAAGCATGCCAGTTAAGCTTAGGAATGTTTTTTATGCAACAATTCGTACTACTTTTTGGGTCATTTAATTTGGAGATTTGGAAACGAGCTAGGTCACCTTCAACTAACTCTTCCCGGCCCAGCCACGACTCGCTTGGGAACGACATCATATCAAACTTTTTTCTTATCTTTGGATTACTAGTAGAAATAGGGAAGTTATTAATAATGTAAATTGGATAGATGGTACGTTGTGTCATCCTAGCTTCTTCTTCCCTTTCATTTGTCATGCAATTCTGTTGTAAACTTTTCTGTTCCTAACTCCTTAGCTAGTGATTAATATAATATCCACTTTTAACATATACATACATAGATAGGAATACTATCACAAAAAAATTCTCAAAAGGGGCAAAATTTAAAAAATCCATGAAAAAAAATTCAAGAAACCCATAGGAAAATTTAGAAAATACATGAAAATTTTAAAAATACATGACAAAATTTAAATTTTAAGGGGGACATTGGCCCCTCTTGCCCTCCCTTTGGTACCTCCCTTGTACATAGATACATGTCATACATACATACATACATGTTAGTTTATGTATAGTGAATATCAGTATTTTATTTTATTTTTCATTTATCATTTAACATAATCCCTATTTTAAATACATGACAAATTCTTACTAAATTTTACGGATTGCATCCCACCAAATACAGGAAATGCATGAAAATGGGGTGGTAACAATAAGGTTTCTCCCTATCATGATGTCGTCATCCCCTCATCCTTACTGCCACATCAACTTTCTCTCTTTAAGACACACCCATATCCCTATCATATTCTCATGCTCACCTCATCTCCAATTAAAAAAAGTATAAACCTACACACACATGCACTATCACATACCCCACACTCTTTCTCTTCTTACACGTACACATAATTAAACAAATATTTGTTCCCCACATATATTCGTCCAACCCTTTCTAAATTACGATGGGAAACGACGACAACGACCACATGACGGGCTTGTGCCTATCATGACGAGCACGACAGGCAAACGACAAGGGTATTAAAAGATGATACCGACCGGCCTAATTGTCATGTGAGCACACAATGAAATTAGATGTTACAACCCTTAATTCCTTAAGAAGTACTCTTGTAATAACTTTTACATTCAAGCAATCATCCAACACACTTTACCACACACCAAAAACTTGTATAACCTACTTCTACTTCTAGAAAAAACTAAAAGTTATAAAACCAAAAGGTACATTTGTTTTCTCACCCGGAAAGTACCAAACGATTTTCTATTTGATTTCATTGTTTCTTATTCTTACTTATGGTATTTAAATATTCAAATAGATGTAAGAAATGTCATTTTTCGTGGGACGGATGGATTAAAAACCGTCTCCAGTTATGTAACTATAACATTCTTTTTGGCTGCTAGTTAAATCCTTTTTAACCAGTTTAGCTACATATTTCAATAAATTGTTGGGGGGAAAAAAAATAACTTACACCAAAGTCATATGTAACACAATTCTAACTCTAAAAGCAAGTTCACAAGCAAAACTTTCATGTCCCATCTTCAAGGGAATTACTTATAAATCTCGAGTTTATTACAACATAGTTTACTCAGGGGCGGACTTACGGGGTGCTCAAGATTGTTCGTGAATCACATTAGTTTTTTTTCGCGTAGTGTAAAACTTTATATAAATTTCGGTAATATACTAGTTCCAAAAGGGAATTCACTTTATCGTTTATTTGCATCAAAAGGTCTCAAAGCGCGCACCAAACTATATGGTAATTTCGATCTTAGTGTGTATTTTATTTATTTTTAGAATGAAATTGTATTTGTTAGTTCATTTTTACTTTTTTTTTTATACTACTGGTGAAAAAAATGGTGTGCCTAGCAACATTTGATTTCAGATCCGCGTAAACACATTATTTTATAATTTATTAATTCATTACTTGTACATATTTTAGTTGTATACATATATCATGATTTGGTCCGATCGATCGATATAAAGTTATCTCTACTACATTATAGCATTTTAATTAGGGTATTTTATTTTTGGTATATCTTGAAATTCAAATTTTAAAATGTCTAAAATACCCATCTTACATGCATTTTACACCATTTATCCTCATCCCCTAAAATACCTGCATTACCTCTCTTTATATAATATCACTTGAAAAACCTATAATAACTTCATCCCTTAAAATACCTACAATACCCCCATCCCGCCGCCACCATCACCATCACTGCCACCACCACCAGTCTCCACTCACCTCCCACATCTCGACGTCGCCACCATTACTCCACCGCATTGCGCGGGTAACCTGCTAGTTAGAAATTAGTATATATATATATACACACACCTAAACTATTGTTTGTATTTTAATTTACAAAACACAAAAATCAGATAATATACAATTTATATTTTTTAACAGCAAATTTGGGCTCAGCGTAATGCCTCATCATATACCCAACTCTAATTCTAGAGAAAACCTATTATTGGAAAGGCCCCTATCTCCATTCTTAGAGCATTTTTGCTCATACCAAAACTTAAATCCAAAACCTCAAGGTCTCAAGTCCTAATAAATATCAATTCATCTATTGATGATGGTTGGTTGATAAGAGAGGAGGGAGTGGAGTCGGTGTCATGATCGGTGTAGTTCGGTGCCGGCGGTAACACCGCCGCTGGCCTATCGGTGAAGCAAAAAATCCATACACATCGGCGAGCATCACCGAGAAGAAAAGAGAGAGTGAGGAGAAAGAGAGGGAGTTGGGTGAAATGAGTTGGTGAGTTTTTACTGGATAATGGTGATGTGACAATTTGATGAAATCAATGCCACCAAATTAATGAAGTTTGAGTTAAAGGGTTTTTATTGGATAAAGGTGATGTGATAAATTAGTAAATTTGGGTGATTGTGGGATAACAGATTATAGAAGGCTCCAAAGGAGTATCCCCGGGTGGAAGACGGGGGATACGAGTGGAAGGCATATGGGAAAAAGTTAAGTAGAATTTTTACTTAGACTTTTTGTTTTTGTCTGACCTCTGTAGTTGGTTTCGGCCTGCGAGGTAGGCCGAAACCGAGGGGGGAGGTCACTCTAGCGTTTTTGTTACCCCAAAGTAGGTTTGCCTGTCGGAGGACATGACCAATGAGAGGACTCGTAGAGGACTAGGGTTAGTTTTAGAAGAATAAGGTAG
>JAOXNX010045273.1:0-13417 GCA_028566075.1 Solidago caesia | reverse complement strand
AAACTCTCATTTATTCCATGTAAGCTTACACGTGTATATCTCATTTAAGAAAACTGGGATGTTAACCGGCTAACTTCCAAGCCGGTAATGCGTTACATCGTTCGAACAAAAAAATAAAGTTTCTTACCTACAATGCACAGGATTTAAGTTGTATACCCACAATGACAAAAAAAGATTAGTTGTATACATTTCAAAATACTAATCCCTAATAATAATCAATAATGAGTTGGTCTAGTGGCATGACATCCTCTTGGTGACTGAGAGGTCCCAAGTTCGATCTTCACCTAGGCCAACTTTGAGATAAAGGAAGTCCTTCCATGAGGGTTTGGATATGAGAAGACCCAGATTCAAGTTTGAGGGGTAGGGTTTACCCCTATTAATTGTCGTATCTCCGGGCGGATTAGTAGGGGGTTTTCATCGGGTATTTAAAGTTGGTCTAGCGCGGACCCGGTTAAAACAACGTATGCTAGGCCTTCCGCTATCGAATCGCGATACGAAGATTAGACAAAATTAACCTTTAAAAAAAGAAATACTGTTAGTAATAATAATAATAATTTTTATATAAGAAATTATTCCCAAGGTAGCTTTGTTTTCCCTATATTCTTTTCAACTTTACCTTTTCACCTTCCTCGTTTCACTACAAAACCCCAAAAACCTCCCTCTATAACCACCCACCATCCCCACCTGATCACCACCGCCACAATCTTCCTGTCATAAAATGGCGGTAGACCAAAAAACCACCACCACCGCCACCGTCAGAGTCTCCAACATTCCCCGATCAGCCACCGGTAAAGACCTCCTAACCTTCATCGAAACCCACACTGGAAAGTCCTCCGTTTTCGCCGTCGAAATCTCTTCCGATCACAAAAACTGGAAATCAAGAGGCTTTGGCAGAATCCAATTCGAAACCTATGAATCAAAGTCATTAGCTTTATCATTATCATCATCCCACCAAAACAACACTTTATGTTTCAAGGGCTTTAATCTTTCACTCACACATTCCCTTGATGACGTCATAATTCGACCCGTTAACCCGAATAACCGGGTTGAACATGGGTTTTTGAGAACTGGGTTGTTGTTGGATAAAGATTGTATGTATGTTTTGGAATCATGGCAAGATGTTAAATCTTGGGTTTTGCCTGAAAGAAAAAGTATTGAATTTTGGGTTAAGCATTTTGGAGATTTTTATAAGCTGGAATTGCAGTTTAGTGATGTTATTGAGGCTTTTCCTTGTTGTGTTAATGGTCGAGAACCGAATGCAGTTCTTTTGAAGGTATAAATTTTGTTAAAGTTCAGATTTTTATAATGGGGTTTTGGTTATTTGTGATTTCGGGTTACTATGTCGAAAAAAAAGTATCAAATTGAGCACTTATTGCTATTGTGTGTTTCGAACTGAATTATTAATGTTGTATCTGACCTCTTATAACGTGTAAACTGATGAGGTGGCGCTTGTTATGTTGATGTGATGGCTTATATGGCTGTCCTGTCAAGAAAAATCGTACAGAAACTGAAAAAAATAAATAAAAGTAACTTGATGAAGAGGTCATTGGATACATATGATAACGAATATAAAGTTTGATACACACAATAACAATGCATTATAAGTTGGATACATGTCCATGCACTTAGCTTTTGTGATTTTTCGTAATTAGTAGTAAGTTATCCTATGTTTGTGGTCTTGTTAAGTACATAGTATGTCTTGTGGCTTTTAATGGTAAATTATGTTTTTTAGCTGATCATCTTTAAGAAGTGAGCTTGATCTTTCATATGAGTTTAGATAAGTGTAGATAGACAAACATGCATCATTGTGATGCTTTTATATTTCCTCTGTAGTGCATTAGAAGGGCTGTTTGGATTTGCCTTTAAAGTGACCATTGCGGTTTTTGATTTAGGAATATTTTGTGTCAACAAAATCGGATTTGGAGAAGTATGTAAGGATACATGTAAAAATGTATTACTTTATCTGATTAACTGATTCTAATTATCAAGTTGCAAAAATCACTTTCAAGAAGCACATCGGAACACACTCTAAGATTTGTCTCTAATGTGAAGATCAATTATGTAACTCATGTCATATGTACGAATAATTGACATTTCTATTTTTATTTTTTAGCTCAAGCATGCACCAAAGCTATACCAGAGAATGTCAGGATCCAATGTCTCACCCAGGTTCAGCTCTGATCGCTACCATGTCTGCAAGGAAGACTTTGAATTCACATGGGTTCGAACCACAGATTTCTCCAACAAGAAATCCATCGGTCAGTCCTGCACTTTATGTTTGGAGTTTACAGAAGGAGGTCCAACATTAGATAGTTTCACAAGTTTGCCTAATTACATCAAAGATCTAGTAATGTTAACTTTGAAAGATGGAGAAGAGTTTCATTCTTCTTCTGACATTGTTCCACTCGTAAAAAGTCAACTAGAGTCAAGCTTACCATATGAGATCCTCTTTCAGCTCAACTCTTTAGTTCAGACTCAGAAACTAAGTCTTGCTTCAGTTGATAATGACCTAATCGAGTTCATAATCAGTCAAGATCAAGATTCTGTAATGACGGTTTTAAAGAGAATGCATAAGTCTCATACCACGTGCTACGACCCAATCACGTATATTAGGGATAGAGTCAACACTTTGAGTAAAACCGGAAAGGTCTCGTCATCTATCTATAGCAAATCACCGAGTCAGAACAAGATCATGAGCATTCATAGAGTCTATATCACCCCAACAAAGATTTACTGTTTAGGTCCTGAACTCGAGGCCTCTAATTACATAGTGAAACATTATGCTGAATATGCTTCTGATTTCTTACGAGTAACATTTGTTGATGAAGATTGGGGTAAGCTTCAACCCAATGTTATTTCAGTGAGCCTTCAACAGGGAATCTTCTCAAAGCCTCAGAAAACTGCCGTGTATGATCGAGCACTTCATATTATGAAAAACGGGTTTTGTATTGGACGAAAAAAGTTTGAGTTTTTAGCATTTTCCGCAAGTCAACTCAGGTCAAACTCTGTTTGGATGTTTGCTTCTAACGAACACTTGACAGCAGAAAGTATAAGGAATTGGATGGGATGCTTTACCAAAATTCGAAGCATATCAAAATGTGCTGCAAGGATGGGTCAGCTGTTTAGCACTTCTAAGCAAACGATCGAAGTGCCACCTCATCATGTTGAGACTATTCCTGACATTGAAGTTAAAACGGATGGCGTTGACTATTGTTTTTCGGATGGTATAGGGAAAATATCGCTCTCATTTGCTAAAGAAGTTGCTTCAAGATATGGGTTAAAACATACCCCTTCAGCTTTTCAGATTCGATATGGTGGATATAAAGGTGTCATTGCAGTTGACAGAAATTCCTTTAAGAAATTATCTTTACGTAAGAGCATGCAAAAGTTTGACTCGAAAAACCGAATGCTTAATATCACAAAATATAGTGAGTCCCAATCTTGTTACTTAAATCGTGAGATTGTCACCCTTATGTCAACCTTAGGAGTTGAAGATGACGCCTTTTTGGCATTACAAGATGCACAGCTTCGGGTTATAAACGCGATGTTGTATAGTCGAGAAGACGCACTCATGGTTTTGGATGGTTTGGGATCTTATGATGTGAAAGACATTCTTGTAAAGATGTTGCTCCAAGGTTATGAGCCGAATCGTGAACCCTACCTCTCGATGATGCTATTGTCACATCATGATAATTTACTAGTAGATCTTAGAACTAGATGTCGGCTTTTTGTCCCCAAGGGTCGGATTCTTGTTGGTTGTTTAGATGAATCAGGGGTTTTGGAATATGGTCAAGTTTATGTCAGAATCACGTTGACCAAGACAGAATTACAAGCTCGGAACCAAAAGTACTTTAAAGAGATGGACAGTACCACATCGGTGGTGATGGGGAAGGTTGTGGTGACAAAAAATCCGTGCCTTCACCCAGGAGATGTGAGGGTACTTGATGCTGTCTATGAGCTTGCACTAGATGAGAAAGATTATAAAGATTGCATTGTGTTTCCTCAAAAAGGAGAACGGTAATGATTGCTTTTGTAACATATTTTTGTAGAGGCTGCAAAATAGGCATCTCAGGTGGGTTTGGGTAGCTGGCCAAAGTGGATTTGGGTCAATGGGGTAATTTTTAGTACGGGTCAGTCAAATGGCCAGGGCTGGGTCAGCCTGTAAATGCTTTTTTTCTTTTTTTCTCTCCTTCAGTTTCTAAAGTTTTATAGTGTTAAACATGGTTAAAAAACAATAATATTACAATGATCATCCAATTTCAAAGAAAATGTTTGCAAATCTGTATGAATCTAGTATTTCTTTAGGTGACTTTTGACCTGGTCTGGGCATATTTTTAGCTACTTTTCTATAAACAATGCTACACATACAATTACGTGTGGCATTTAAGATGGTCCAGTAACTTTGAGAGAGAAAATTGATGGAAAATATAAGTTAATTTTATTGGTGTCACTTTTGTTTATAAGTTTGTAAGTATATTTTTTATTATTATATGTTTTACCCATTTGACCAGTTAGATATATAACCCTGATTGGCCTATTTAACCATAAACGTATCGAATCACCACCTCTAGTATTTTGGTTTGTATGTAGTGGAACGCCTTTATATTTGACATTTGCATTCCACAGGCCTCATCCGAATGAATGCTCAGGTGGTGATCTTGATGGTGACTTATATTTCGTTAGCTGGGATGAATCTTTAATCCCACCTCGGACTGTGGCCCCAATGGACTATACGGGTCGAAGACCGCGTATAATGGATCATGATGTCACGTTAGAGGTAAATCAAACAGTCAATGTTCAAGAAAATCTACATTTATGACAGTGCAAAAACCTGAATCAGTTCACCAATTCTTGCAGGAAATCTGCAAGTTCTTTGTGGATTACATGACAAGTGATACGCTTGGCGGGATCTCAAACGCACACTTGGTTCATGCCGACCGCGAACCCGAGAAAGCATTGAGCTCAAAATGTCTTCAGTTGGCCACCCTTCATTCCATGGCTGTTGACTTTGCAAAAACTGGAGCTCCAGCCGAAATGCCACGGGTTTTGAGACCACGTGAATATCCCGATTTCATGGCAAGATGGGACAGACCCATGTATATCTCCCAAGGCCCACTTGGGAAACTTTATCGGGCTACTAAAGAATCCGAGGCTATAGAAAATTCAATTTCTGCTTATTCAACGAAAGCCATACAAGAAGCTTATGATCAAGAACTTGAAGTCAATGGATTCACTGACTTTATCGATATTGCATTGACCCATAAAGATAGGTATTTGGATGCTCTTACAAGCTTAATGAACTACTATGAAGCAGAAACTGAGGATGAAATCTTGACGGGTAACATACGGAACAAGTCATCTTATCTACAGCGGGACAACCGCAGATATGGTGAAACAAAAGATCGGATACTGGTGGCAATTAAGAGTTTGCACAGGGAAGCACGAGAGTGGTTTGAGGAGGGATGTAACGCCGATGATCAATATAAGTTGGCGGCAGCATGGTATCATGTGACTTACCACACAGATTACTGCAATGGACATGTTAAATGCCTGGGTTTTCCTTGGATTGTTGGCCATCTTCTGTTGGAGATTAAGTCCATTAACGGACGGAATATGTCAATGTGAAGATTGGTACCAGAAAAGGTGAACCGTGTTATGATCTTATTAGTCTTGTAATGTGTTTATTAATGTACTGAAACGAACTTGATGTTGTCATTGGCTGAATCAAGTTTCCTGGTTAATGATGGTGCATTAAGGAACGTCATGTGTGTTGCAATCAGATTATGCTACTTTTCAAAAAAAAATTTAAAAGATCCGAAAGAGCACATTTGTATATAACTTTTTAGTAATAGTAACATATTCAACTTGGCCATAAAAGATCTCACTTGCTGAACAACGAACATTAGGTAACCTTCACTATATTTTCCCCGGATCTAAGCGACCAAAGTTTTAAGTTATATGATAGAGAAAAGCGGTAATAATGCGGAAACCTCCATCATTCGGTTCCATCGTGGCACGTCCTGTGAAGATATCACTTTTCCTCCATCATTCGGTTCCATGTATTCAAACAAGAACCATGGTGGCACGTCCTATGAAGATATCACTTTTCCTCCATCATTCAGTTCCATGTGTTCTCAGAAGAACAAATACAATGCACGATGGAACTTTGCATCTTTGTTTCAACGTCAAACGCTATTGCCTGCAGGTATCATCGGTAAACTATATAATTTAAAAGAGTATAACTGTTTCTTATTGTTTAGTGAGTAATTCTTTTCTAAAAGCTACAGTCAATTGACTTGTCCTGGATAAGTAGCATGAAATAAGAAATGTCACACACGTAAAACGACTACTAAAATATCACAATTAATATCAAAAGAGTATATATATATATATATATATATATATATAAAGACTTGGATCAAAGTGCATCACATGTTGAAATGTTGAAATTGTAAATCAAGTAATCGAATCAAAGATGAGCAGGCTCTATGGAGAACACCAATTTAGTTTGAACTCAAGAGCCGATTTATCATGTAAACTTGGCCGTTGTTGGCCTGATTCTTAATTTCAACATCTTTCAGGTAATCAGGCCAACATCGGCTCTTTTCGGCTTTCTTTCCCATAAAGTCCTTTGCCATGAAATACAATGTAATTGGGATGGCAAATCAAAAATGATGGTATCACAAAATGGTGAGTGATCCAGCAAGCCCTTATCCATACTTGTTTGAAGCGATAGTTGATACACACTCTTATGCCATGATAAAAGAAAAGTAGCAGCTAGATATGGAACTTTATTAAAATCTGGTGGACTGTATCCGACCCTCTTAACTATAAAATCCTGGGGCTGACAACGCAAACTTAAACTCGTCTAAAGCTGCCCAGCTTAATTGATGCTGTGATACAAACCCCAAACTGGGTAATCTGAAAAAAATAGAAATTAAGTCTGTTTTCACAACCACTACTCCAAGCCAGAAATATCCTCTTTCTTGCTAATTGTTTTGTTATTTGTATTGTACATTTGTACTTATGTTGCTAGCCACTAGCTAGTTTTGAAAGACTTATGCTGTTCAAAAAAATATTAATTTTGGAGCATAAACTAGTATGTCTTTTGGTACCCCGGAAATGATAGCCTCAATCTCTTCGGGGAAAAGAAGTTCAAGTTTTGAAAGTATCAAACTTTGAAAGAAAATAAAATTCGCACTTTGGGGGAACAAATTAATTAGTATATAGATGTCTTGACATCTCAAAATTTTCATCAATGTCCTAACTTAGATACAAAAAAAAAATGATTCTTGCAAAATGTATGACTTCAGTCCCAATGTGTCAGCAACCCCGTGGAAACACAAGTCTCAATCAGTCTAAACAACGGGCCTAGCTATGTTCTTAAAGTAAGTATCAAGTTTTGGCCGGTGCCGGTGCCAGCGCCAATACAACCTTTCCCACATACCCGAACCGCCCCCCTTATTTCCTGACCGTCATCTCTTGACCGGCGGTCCTAAGGACATCACCTATGATGGTTCTCTCAGGGTTAGTTGTTTTGGTGGATTGTTTCATGTTTCGAGATTTTTGCTTATGGCCCCAAGGACATCATTTTGCTTATGGGTGCATACAGTCAAATCTTCATGTTTGTAATTAAATAGTTTTTGATATGATAGTATGAGTAAAACTAAAACTAAATGAAGGACTAAAAGTATATATAACAAAGTTATACGACCAAAATTGTAAATTCATAGTTGTCAGCACTCGGCAGTCCGCAGCAACAGCACCTCCCAAAAAAAAAAAAAAAAATTCCAGTCACAAAAGGAATACTGCTTTCTGATCCATTGGTGCTTGTAACTTGTGCCTAAATAAATGTACATTAATATATGTAACTGGCAAATAAACAAAATCAAAATAATCCAAATTTAATCAAAAACAAAACTTATATGGAGTAATAAAAACGAAGATATTATTATTGTTATTATGTAGAAAAAAGTAAAGTCAATTAAAAAATAAAATAAAATCACTAAAAAGAACAAGTAAAATCACACAAAATTCGGACCGGAAACCGGAACGGTAGCAGTAGACGGTGGCATAACATATCTGGACGAGAAATTACGAATCAGATACTCGTTCTCAGTTTCAGGATCCGCAGTTTGCAACGGGTCTTGATCGAAATTAAGAGCATAACTGTGAGGATCATACTGATATTTTGCAGCAGCATAAGAATGTTTGTTGTGATTGAAGCGGCGAATGAAGGTTTTCCATTTTGGGCCAGCTGCGATTTCCGACCATTCTCGAAGCTTTTTTAATGCGGTGATTCCACGTGACCAGAGAGTTGGGTTTGATTGGTGGCTGGGTTCGTCTGATGCTGATGATGATGATGAAGAGATTTTGCGCCAGCGAGTTGGGAAGCAGCAGCAGTAGGTTCGATTTGGAGAGTATTGTTGTTGGTTAGGGTCTGTGGTGGTTTTTGGAGAGAATTGAGTCGCCATACGACAGTTTTTTATTTTTATTTTGGGGGAAAATGACAGTGGTATAGTGTAGAACAGGGTTTTAATTCAGGGGGTCATTTTGTTGGTATTATTGGGGTTGGGTTGGGTTGGGTTGGGTTGGTATTTTAGCATATTATTAGGGGTTGTTTGGCTTTACCTAATGGTTTTATGGATATATATTATTAATAAGTCATTACACTTTTTCAATCTATAGTTTATTGTGTTTTAACATGTTGTGAATTAAAGTTTTTAAGCTACATATTTCATTATATTTGTAAAATTTCAATAACTATGTAATATACGAAAATTAGATAACACATTATTTTAAAAGATTTAAAATTTTCATAGAACATCTGACACCATCATAAATTCATTCATGTTTGTTGGTTTTTTGTTGACGACCGGATTTTCTTTTTCTTTACTTTTGTTTGCGTTATTTAATTAAAATTTTATCATTATTCAAAAAAGTCGTGTTGTCGGTATCCTATTTTTTTTAAAAAAAATTTATTCGTGTTTTTGGTTGTGCCATCACTTGGAATGATTATGTAGCCGCAAATGTTCGGTTTGAGTTTCGGCAGGTTTTGTTTCAATTTCTAAGGTCATGGTCGGTTTCAACTAGTTTTCTATGCTTTCTACCAGTTGATTTCCCTTGACTGGTTAAGTTGGCGGTTTCATATATCAGAGTTTCATATAACTCAATTAACTAATTGCATTATCAGTAAAGTTAAAAAAATTGTCCAGGTTTATCGATTATCCAAACATAAGCTTAGGCCATAAATCGTTCTGAAAAAAAAAACCCAACAACTTAGACATACACCCTCTAAAATGTTAATAAGTTATGATAAATCAAACGTTAAAAAAAAGAAGTTATGATATACTAAAGTCTAAACTTTGAAGGGCAAATATTCTAGACATTTGTGATATTTTCGTCTCAACGGTAACAACTACCTGCCATTATTTTAAAAGTTAAGATCACATATACTCCGTAATAGTTTAATGTCGAGGTCTTCAAATTAAGGTCTACAATGAATTCTTAAATGTCAAAAGCATCTAGAGTAATTAAAAATTCAGCTCTTTAGTCTCATATGTTTGGCTGGCTAAGGGTGGGAGGAGTCATCCTCTCCATCCCTCCATCCCCCAAAAAATTACCTAATTATATACCTCTAACTCATTTCAACCCTTCAACCTTTTTTTAACCTTTTTTAGTGGCGTCCATAACTTTCAACCCTCTCAAAAATATTTTCCTGTTTATTTTATATTCATAAATATAATAATAATAATAATAATAATAATAATAATAATATAAATAATCATAATATAGAAAATATATTATTTAAGGGTTGATTTTGAATAACATGAAAATATAGGGTTAAATTTGAAAAATACAAATATATATACAACACATTTATTACATAACAACACATTTCTTTTTTTACCCCTTTCTCTGCATCGTCTTCTCCACTCCAAGCAGGTAATTTTTTATTTTTTTTTTACAAATTTCTTTTGTTTTTTTTACAAATTTCTCCATGACTCCAAGCGAGGCATATTTGACCGTTTGTAACGTTCGGATTTTTGCTGGTTCACCTACGGGATTGAAGCTCGCAACCCTCCCCCCTCTAGCCATCTCGCACCGCCGGCGGCGGTGTTCCCGCGATCTCGCCGGATCTCGCCCATCTCGCCACTTGCCACTCCTCCCACCCTCATGACAACCACTACTAATGGGCCTCATCACTTTTTCATTTTTTCCTTCGTCACTTTATTTATTTTTTATATATACACACATACATAAACAAATTAAATAACATGGACCCAAACACCTTCATTACAAACTCATCGGTGAATCAACGAAACCGATGCGCTTGAACTAATGAGATGCTCCTAGTTGCGTTGGTTGTGAAGAGCCACTGATGGGACAACCGATGTGGCACTGACGTGCCCATTGGCACTGCTCTAATTAACCTTACACATTGTTGTACATTATTTACAAAAGAAGGTTTTGGGTAAATGATATTTACTACGTACCAATATATAATAACATTTATGACATCATGCATACTGATCAAGTTTGAAAGAGATATATACGCCTAAGATCACATGAAAAAAACAATGTCGATTTTACGCAGATGATCAGAGTTTCACCATCACCCAGAATCTTGATAGATAAGATAGAATGAAATAGCTTCGCATCAAAACAACTTTAGAAATGCACAAATAAAAAGGAAAATTCCCCCTCAGCTCCCTTACTTTCGATTCTTCACATACCAAAATGGACCACCACTTTGATATAAAGTCTCTCTCTATATATATTCATCCATAAGAAATCTTAAACTTACGATATCAAGAGACAAAACATCTATAGTAACATGCATGAGGTCCACAATATATGCGCAATGTACGTGCTAACATTTGTGGGTAAATTAAATACGATCTTACGATTCTATAACAAATACATTCTTATTACGTTCAATTCCTTATATTAGGGTTTAATTAGTCTCCGCAAAACCATAAAGTGAAAAATTTATATATATTAAAGCGTTCCTTGATTATTTTTCTTAAATACTTTCGCCCCTACTAAATCCTCAAGCTTCGCCATTGAGGTGATCACTATATATAAAAATGTAAAAATTAAAATATGATAAAATAAATCAGATTCTTAAAGTATGTGCATGCATGTACATATATCAGATTTCTAATGTTTATCGATAAGGAACTTGTCGGGCGACTCAAAGACGGATCTATGGAAATAAATAAAAAAAAAACTAAAAAATGGCCATATCTCTTATAAAACATCAACTATTTTGGTGTTCTGATCTTTTCTATTAAGGTTCTTTTTTTTATATATTTATTTTATGTTACATGAACGGTACTAGAAAAAAAAATGTAAGAGAAGATAAAATTTAAAAATTCATAGGAAATAAATCCAAATGAGGACACAATTTAAAAATTTATAGAAAATTTTTATAAATTCACGACAAAGTTTAAATTTTCAAGAGGCAGTGACCCACCCTATCCACCCCTGATACCGTCCCTGCTTATATGAATGCAACATGAAATAAATCATGAAGATCTACTAAAATATGTATATACTTAATTTGGAAATATCTTTAACGTATTATATGTATGGATTTTGGAATTGTGAATGTTTGACAAGATGCCACAAATATAAAACCGTACATTCTATAGGGCTCAAATCTTATTAATGCTTTGTGAAATGTAGAAGTTTATAGCATGTATATATTCGTGACACGAGTTTTAAATATTATGCATATATGTATTTGGTGAAGCTTATTTTATACGGAGTAGTATGTATTTATTTAGGGTGTTGCTATTTACACACCCATTACACACCTTTTATACGACCCGTATCATATGATACGGAGAGTATATCCATGGATTAATTAACGTACGTTTAAAAAAACATTTAATGCACCTATTTAAACGGGCCGTATACTGTTATACGGGCCGTGTAAAGGGTGTATAAATAGAATGCGTTAATTAGGTGCTTTGTCAGATAATCACAGGTGTCATTCTTTTCTTACACGCACCGTATAACATAATACGAGGAGTGTAAAAAATGTTTATTTTAAAAATATACTCCAAGTATAATATGATACGGGGAGTGTAAAAAATGTTTATTTTAGAAATATACTCCAAGTATAACATGATACGGGGAGTGTAAAAAATGTTTATTTTAGAAATATACTCCAAGTATAATATGATACGGGGAGTGTAAAAAATATTTATTTTACAAAGTGATGTGTTTCCCTAATAACATCTCACTTGAACAAAACACCTTTTACACTCCCAGTATTACTTTCATTACGCCTCGTATAATGTTATACGGGGCGTGTAAAGGGTGTGTGGCTGGAACAGTAGGGGTGTTTAAATAGCAACACCCTAAAAAAAAATGTTATCTTAATTTCCTCCTTCGAGGAAAAGGTTTTTGGTCATTATTTTGTTTCGTGTTGAGATTTATTTTGTATCTTTTTCTTTAGTCGTTACTTTTCTTTGTAATTGTACGTAATTGTACTTATTGGCAACTAACGCCTTGCTAATTGCTCCATATATTAATACATTTCTGCCGTTCTAAATTTTTTTTTTACTAGTGCACATCCACTTAAGCAAAGTTCACTTCTTCTAATCCTTATAATTAAATTTAAAAAACGTGTTCAAGATTAATAATTAAACTCGAATTTGGAAAAGTTAAAAAGCCTATTTGCAAAGTTAAGTGACTTAGTCAACTTTTTACACTCATTGCTTTTATTTTCTTGTTGTTTTTCGTTGAGTTTTATTTATATCGAAGTCATTATGCACTGTCAACATTTATGTCTACTGTATTTAAAATAATGTGAAAATGGTACGGCCATTGTTCTTCAATCATTGTATATATATACGAATATGAATTATTCGCCTGGATCAAACTGAAAAACAAACAAATTACGCGTAACGACATTCTTAATAATAATTGTTAATTCATTAAAATAAAATAATAAAGTGTGTTTGATGGCAATAACAAATTTAAACTTGAAAAATAAAATCTAAAGTTTAAAGTACATCTCTAGCATCAAATTTATACATGTAACGACAGACACTTTCCCTTGTTTTGCTCTTTGTCCCCTTTACATATTTACCAAAGTAGCCTTCTGCCTCTAATATTTTTAAAAATCGTCTCTCTATTTTACGATATCGTATTTTAAAGAAAATTTTAGAAAGTCCCGTTCATTATAATTTTGTGACCCAATATGACGAATAATGATACTTAAACATATGTCACGTATAGTTTCCCACTCATAGTTTTCATAAATCATAACAATTAACATGCGTCATATTTTCTTGTTAGGCAAATAATTTGTATGTCTTTTATCATATTTTTGTTATAGTGTCGGCATGGGCGAATTAACTATGAAGGGGAGGGAGAGTGCTGTTGGAATAAATAATGATGA
>JAOXNX010045195.1:0-13425 GCA_028566075.1 Solidago caesia | reverse complement strand
CGCCACGCTCGCCTCGCCACGTTTGTAGCCACAAGGACCTTATCGCCTCGGGGCGCCACACGCTATTTCAAACCAAGTTTTAAAGATTATTTGATGTGTTTGTGCTATTTTGGTTTGATGATTACAGTCAACCTGAAACAAGTGATGCTGCCTTATATGATTCAGGAGGCACTTCTCAAGTCCCTCACCATATAGATGTATGTGATGTTAAAACGAACGGATATTTTATTGTCATTTTGATGTGTGCTAACATGTGTTTTCAAAGTGCTGATATGTGTTTTCAAACAGATTTGGACTGTAACGGACAGTGTTAATGCTTTGACCAAATCTTGTTCCGTTGATGTTGCACCCATACAACTTATAAGACCCCCATTGACTAAAGTACACGAAACTGCCAACATAGATTATCCCCGATGCATGGAGTGGTTGTCTTTCGAATCAGGTAATATTCATGGTTTTCAACTTTCTTTTTCATATGATCAAATGTGTTGACTTTTATTGTAATTTTGCATTGTTTGTTGAGTTAAATAAAGTGAATAACCTATTTTATTTGGGTTTAATTTGAATACGTGAAACCCAACCTAACCGGAATAACTCAAACCCAATTCTATACAGCTCAAACCCAATTCTATACAGTTTAACCCGTAACCCAAACTGTATAGAATTGGGTTTGAGTTATTCCGGTTAGGTTGGGTTTCACGTATTCAAATTAAACCCAAATAAAATGGGTTATTCACTTTATTTAACACAACAAGCAATGCAAACTTACAATAAAAGTCAACACATTTGATCATATGAAAAATAAAGTTGAAAACCATGAATATTACCTGATTGGAAAGACAACCACTCCATGCATCGGGGATAATCTATGTTGGCAGTCTCGTGTACTTTAGTCAATAAGGGGTCTTATGAGTTGTATGGGTGCAACATCAACGGAACGAGATTTGGTCAAAGCATTAACACCGTCCGTTACAGTCCAAATCTGTTTGAAAACACATATTAGCACTTTGAAAACACATGTTAGCACACATCAAAATGACAATAAAATATCCGTTTGTTTTAACATCACATACATCTATATGGTGAGGGACTTGAGAAGTGCCTCCTGAATCATATAAGGCAGCATCAAATAATCTTTAAAAAAAATCTAACATAAAGTCTACAAAAATTACAATAGCATTAGGAACGAATCAAAATCCTTGAAAACTAACCTACACGCCTTTCTCTTCTTCGTGTTTGTTGTTGGCGGGTAAACTACCAATTCTCCATCACCGCCTTTAACCCATGATACTAAAGGTTCCATATTTCACTGTAATAAAAATCATTATATTATTTTGTGATACACAATAGATCACAATTATCAATATTGGATTTTAAAAATGAAATTAAACACCATTAATGAATATTCAAATATAATAACAATAGCGTGCTATTGAATACCTTGTTGACTGCCAAACAGCAATTGGGAATATCGGCAACGAAGTTTGTATCATGCTGTTGCATGCTACTTCGTTTACTCGACCATTTGTAGAACGCATTCCTGTTTGTTATCACAAGTGCGATCTAAGATCTTATCCCCCAATTGCTCATCCACAACGGATTTGTCTTACGTACTTCATGGTTGATTCCCAGTTAAGAGAGAATTTCCCTGGATCGCGATCCTACATTGATACCTTGGGAAATTCCCCGGTTAAGAGAATTTCCCATCTTATGCAATTCGCACGCCTGTTTTCGACTTCCCAATACCGAACCTCTTCAGACATTCTCTTTTTCTCTCATCTCCGTTCCCGGGCCTTGTAGACGCCCGGTTAGAATACTAAACATTCGCCCTGAACTCGGCGTACTCATCTACCATATCTAGTATTGGAATTTCTCTGTGATCCATCAGGCTCTGTGACGTATGTCCATCCCCAAACGGGCATGTTGACGTCCTCGGAGTTCCGACCAGTTGTTTCATCTTGCTGTGAGCATGCTCCTCGTAGATGATCTTGGCTTCTACAATCAAAGCATGCCATTCGGTTAACTGTGGTATCCTTTACCGGTGACTCCAATCTAGTTTCTTCCTGACATTTCCACATCAAATGGCCTAGTCGATTGCATCTGTAGCAGATGGTGCTCCTTCCCGATGGCGCAAAGTGCATTTCGCACACCTTGGGGATAACCCAACATTGCATTTCCTTGCTCTGATCACTCATCTTTCCTTTGATTCACCTATCTGTTGCTGGGGATACCTTTACTGTCATATCGTCGATCAAGATTCTTGGGAATCGATCGGTACAAGATTTGGAAGTTTAAAAGTCGGGGGAAAATTCCTGGGAATCGGTACAAGAGAAAATTGCTAAGTGTTGAAAGTCGGTCGGTATTTTTGGCAAAAACAGATTTTGATTTTTTTTATTAAAGATATTGAAAATTGCAGGTTCTGGAAATAAGAATGAACACTACCTCGTCGGAAAACTTTACTTCACGATTTCTCCCCCGTTACTTTGAATCAATCTGCAATCCTTATATCAAAATGTTCAAAAATCGATTCCGCACAAACTCTAAGTGATATTAATCACTGAAACTAATTAGAATCAAAACCCACACAATGACAGTTAATGGTGATTTAAGATTGAGCATGTGTTTTGGAGTGTGTGTGAAATAGAGGTTGGGGGTGAGAGATATTCAATTAAAATCCTTCTTTCCTTCTCAACTCCTATTCCATATCTTATATCTATATGACTGTATCTACTATATCTCCCATCTCTGCATCTATATCTTCATCTTAAAATCCTTTTTTCCTTTTCTCTAAGTCAGTTTACCTTTTCGTTGGTGGTTCATCCTAAAGATGGATGTCCTTAAGATATTAAATAGAACAGATATGGAGATGGTTCATCCATCTATATGGAGATGGATGATGATGAAGTGTTGAAGATGGATGCATTTTAGTTTAAGCTTCTATTTTCATTGACTATAACACTCACACACCTACAATTTCTCGGTCTCTTTGGATTTTTTATTTTATCATTAGTATTCCGTTTAAATCATTGATGTAAGTTTTTAACCTGATTTGCAAGGTTTGAAATATATGCACTGGTATGATTTTCAGGGTTCCAACTTCAGGTGGGGTAGTAAATGCGTAGCCGGAGGTTAAGGTGCTGGCAAATGCGTGTTGACAGATCTAGTTTAAGCAAGGTAAATACTATTCAACAGTTGTTTGTATCACGCTAGATAACTGTCGGGTAACAATAGAACGGATAAATTAAGTGATTGTTTAACATTGCTTTTTGAAGTTGATGATGATTGTTGTGTTTTTAAGTTGTAGATGATTAATATCTATTCTATTTAATATAGGGTCGTGTCTGTATTATCTTAGTTTTAGGGATTGTTGAAATTTCATTACGCCAATGAAATTTGTTTTCTTGGCTTATAAGAATATCTATTTGAGCTTATTGCATAAAGCATAATCTCAAGTTGGTCAGGTGAGAAGCCGGCAAAAATGAGCTTGATGGTTTTTTGAAATTTCAATAAGCGATTATTCAAATAACCCATTAGCTAAGAAGTAGTAAATACAACCAAGCTTCAACTAATAATCTGATTATTTACTTATCGGGTCACAAAACATTCACACTTGCGAAATGTGTTAATTACGTATTACAAGAATACCAAGATGTTAGGCACTTGATTGGCAAGTCTTTGTTATCGGTATGATTATTTCTTATCCTATAGACCTATAGTAACTTTTAAAAGCCAATGCCTAACGTCTCTGTTGAATTTAATTATCATATTTCAATTTTATTCAACAGATACTTGGTGCCCAGAGATGGATACTTAGTGGCAGGTGGAAATGGTATGACTCGGCTGCAGAATGTGTATGTTAATGGTTCCATATTATGTAACTTCATTTCTATTTTAAACCCATTTACTTGGTTGCATGGATATGTATATTCAAATGGTCGGTATGCTGATTCTTTTAATTTGTGACGATAAAGTTCAATCTCTGGTATGATGCCCTAATTCAATTTCCACAACTTCTATTAACAGTTTCGAGATCTGTTGTTTGGTGTTGGGGTTCATGTTCTTCATCTTCTCTGCTAGCTGTAAGTTGTCCCATAATCTCTTAAACGTGCATTTTAATTTTACAACTAATTGCTACTTTGCTTCTAATTGTTTGATTAAATGTTTTGTATTATCGTCAATGATAAATGTTATCATATTTGTGAAATTTATACGGATTGGTTTCATTTTGTGTGATTGAAGGAAGAAACAAAATGTGTGCAAAAAAGGATACAGGTTTTAGAATACCGATTTGAAAAAAGTAACAAAAAAGTCTATATCGTCTTTCACAATGACTACCTCTGAAAGGAATTTGTAAGTTTTAATTGCTCTTCGTTTTGAGCATTAAGCATTTCAAAGGACGTCCGTTCTTTTTTAGTAAGCTTAAAATCCCCTATATTTTTATTATTACTCAACTACAATATTTCCTTTCTTCGCTTTTATGAATTTCAATTTGTTACCTTTTATTTGAAATTATTATGATTTTGCATAGGTTTAAAAAAGGCCTTCATTATTCATTTTTGGTATTGATAGAGTTTTCCATGAGATTAAAAGCTTAGGTTTCCTTTGGTATTCTAGTAGAACGAAGAGAGATCCTCTTTGTTGGAAGGATTGGAATTCATTTAATGTAACTTGATTTTTGGTGTAACCTTTCCTACTCCGTAATTGCGGAGTAGAGTACATAATATATGAATCATACTTTTCAAAAAAAAAAAACGCATTTTTGGTCGAACATAGTAGAATTTGAAATTATATGATGTTGTATTTGATGCTGATGCAGCTTACACACATTCAACACCTGCGTATTGCAAGTGGCTGTAGAGGTCTGGGACGTGGTCGTAAACACCGTTACATGCTCAGCAGACAAGCTTGTGGTAAGGTCACTCTGTTTGTAAGCTATAGGACATGTACAAATAGTGCCGTTAATAATAGCTTCATAGCGACGTTTATTAGAATCTTTAGACAATGATGGTTTATATAGATATGGACTCATTGAAAAGGACATAGGCCTTATAGCTAGCTTTATATTATTTACCATCACTGATGGCATAAGTTTGGAAAGATAATATCGGATTATTGTGGATTACAAAATCTCTTATTAATTGATCATGTAAGTGTTAGGTTGCTTAACTTCAATGATATATTGTACCAGGATTTACTCTGTAGCATTAAATGGCATTTGTATGCATGGTGGTTGTATCGCTTTGCATAATATAGTTGTGCTGATAAATATATATCATCTGATCTTTCTATTTTTTCTTTAAACAATTATTCGACTTTTATTTTAATATCTTACATGCATTTTGGATTGTTGTATGTACCAGGAATTCGTCAAGGAAAAAAATGGCCCGCTGGCTCATCACAATCACATATCATCTTTCCAAGGATTCTAATAGAGCTATTAGAGACAACTTTTGTTCCAAAGCTAATAAGACAATAATTAGTTTTAGCACAATAACTAGTTCAACTAACGAAAGAAAATAGTTTTTTAAGTTCATACAAACAGAACTAAATTTTTCCTAAAGACAGCCGCTATAGCGGGATCTTTTTAGGCCAGAGTCTGGCTGATATGCTTCAGGTCCTTCAGCATACAGTAACCCCGTGAAAAGTTGTCCCTCCACAATCACAGATGTGCGATAAGCAATTGAAATCTTGACCGGTTTGTGATGAAGTTATCGTCACACGATCAAGATACGCGGTTGCATATCACTAGAGCCCGACCAACAAACTTCTATGTATTTTATTATTATTATTATGAAATTGTTTAATTTCTATGTATTTTATAACTTCTATTATTTAGTAAAAAACTAGAGCCCGACCAACAAACTTTTTTTTCATAAAAAAACGGTAGAACCTAAAGACAAGATGAAAGACAAGATGAAAAGCAGTGCAAGTAATTTCATGATAGAAGGTATGGACTCCATATTTTAATTTTTAATTTTCAAGTTTTACGAGGGCAAAGTGCGTGAATAATAAACTAAAAAATGTCAGTACATAGTATATACATGCTTGGTGGTTATGTTATATGTTTATTAATGGTTGTTAAATGCATGTTAGATCCAAGATGTAAGGATATGTTGCCAAGCAAGATGAATGCAACCGGGTATCTAAGTAATTTCATGATAGAAGGTATGGACTCCATATTTTAATTTTTAATTTTCAAGTCTTATGAGGGCAAAGTGAATGAATAATAAACTTAAAAATGTCAGTATATAGTATATACGTGCTTGGTGGTTATGTTATATGTTTATTAATGGTTGTTAATGCATGTTAGATCCAAGATGTAAGGATATGTTGCCAAGCAAGATGAGTGCAACCGCGTATCTTGATCGTGTGACGATAACTTCATCACAAACCGGTCAAGATTCAATTGCTTATTGCACATCTGTGATTGTGGAGAGACAAGTTTTCACGGGGCTACTGTTTGCTGAAGGACCGGAAGCATATCAGCCCGACTCTGGCCTAAAAAGATCCCGCTATTGCGGCGGTCCTTAGGAAAAATTTAGTTCTGTTTGTATGAACTTAAAAAACTATTTTCTTTCGTTTTAGTTGAACTAGTTATTGTGTTAAAACTAATTATTGTCTTATTAGCTTTGGAACAAAAGTAGTTGTCTTATTTAAGTTGTTTTATTATGATATTGGTCGTGCGATCTGGTTAATAAGTTGCAGGTACAAGAATAGACACTATTATAAAGTTAAAAGGGCTAAATTGACCACCCCTTCCCAAAATAGAAAGTGGACCCACCTTTTCAATCTAGGCAGTGGTGATATTTCCTTATTAACCAAAGAACAAAGTTTAAGTACCTTTAAAAACACCAAAGAACAAAGTGTTTGATCATTAAAACACCAAAAGGCTAATAGAGTTGTAGCTCAAAGACTTGGTTTTGTTCCATTAACATTGTATATAACTAAATCACAATGTTAAATTTTCTATTGCTGTCAGTTAACCTAATCACAATGTTAAATTTCCTATTACCGACCCGTGTTTACACACGGGTTCTACACCTAGTATATAACTAAATCCAAAATAAATCTAAAATGAAATGACTCCACCAACCTGTTATCCATACCATAAAGGGCCATTTTGGCCCAACTAAATAACCCATTAAGGAAGGGGCCTAACCACATACACTTTATGATGCGACCATTTAATAACAAATCTGAATATGTACTAATAACTTTTGCATACATGCTTTTTCCTTCTACTTCTTGCACTATGTATACTATGCATAGTTGTCAACACGTGACTCGTGATGCGACTCGTTTTCGTAATTTTTAACTCGTGACTCGTATCGTGACTCGACTCGTAAGAGTCATAAATATAAATATGTATATATATATATACATATTAAATAAAAACATAATTGTGCGTGTCTTAAATGTATGTACTAGAAAATTAGATATATATTAAAACATAACTAATTCTAGTCCATAATATAAAAAAAAGAGGGTATTTGGATAGGGACCCTTTGACCCTATGTACCGTATTACCCACCTAACCCCAGCCGAGTTATAGTGTCCAAGGTGAATTTCAACCACTTCAATCCATTCTACTAAGGATGCCTTAGGCAGGGATCGAACCCGGGACCCATTGTTCCCAAGAAGGCCTAAGAGTGGTTGGCTGGTGGCCACGGGGTTTAACCCAGTGGTTATTCTAGTCCATAATATATATATATATACATTTACAATAATAATCATATAAATTATACACGATACAAAGTAAACGAAATATGAATGTCTTGATGTACAATAATAATCCTTAGATCGAAAAGTAAAAAAAATACCATAATTTATTAAATAATACAAAGTAATAACTAATGCATATAGGGTGTCGAACCATTCACCTTGTGTATTAAAGCTCCCATCTATTACTAGGGGTCGGCCTAGACCGTTTAAGTTTGCTAATTTCTTGGTTCGAAAGGATGGGTTTAAAGAAGCAGTGGAACAGGGTCCGACTAGTGTTGAGGGGGACCATATGTTTAGAGTTGTTAAAAAGTTGAGATCACTAAAAACTCCTATGCGTAGCCTATGACTTAAACAGGGTAACCTGAACAAAAAAGTCGAGATGCTGAGGAATGAAATGGATGCTATTCGGGTACAAATTGATGCTGAACCATTCAATGAGGAGTTGCGTGCAAAAGAAACTCAATGCATAAAAGATTTTCGTAGTGCAGTTTTGGATGGCGACTATCTCAAACAAAAATCGAAGATTCAATGGCTTAGTGTTGGGGATATGAGTTCCACTTTCTTTCATAATTTTGTGAAGAGTAAAAACCATCGCAGTCGTATTGAAATTATAAAGGATAGTGCAGGTGTTCTTCATGAGGGGGGTGAAGCGCCTAATGCTTTTGTTCATCATTACCAGAATTTTTTAGGAATTGCAGGTACTACATCTATGTCTCCAGCTCCTGATTTATTTACTAAGAAACTAAGCTCCCTGACAGCCAATGCAATGGTTCGGCGTGTAACTGATGAGGAAATAAAGCTTGCTATGTTCTCTATTGGGGACAACAAAGCACCAGGCCATTCTCGTCAGCATTTTACAAGAATGCATGGAGTATTATAGGTGAGGATGTGTGTTTGGTAGTCCATGATTTTTTCAAAACTGCGCAGTTGCTTCAAGAGGTAAATCACACCTTACTTTCTTTGGTTCCTAAGATGTTGACTCCTTCCTCTATTACAGACTATAGGCCTATTTCATGTTGTAATTCTATTTGCAAGTGCATCAGTAAGATAGTTACGAACTTACGAATAGAATAAAGGAAGGGCTCCATGACATAGTTAGCCTTAACCAGTCTGCTTTTGTTCCGGGGAGGCGAATTTCGGATAATATACTACTTATGAGTTAATGCATAATTATCATAGGGATTATGGACCATAGATGTGCGTTTCAGATCGATATTCAAAAGGCCTATCATACGGTGGATTGGGGGTTCCTTAGGTCTACCCTTTGTGGGTTCGGCTTTAATCCCATTATGATAAACTGGATTATGAAATGTGTTACCTCGGCTTCGTTTTCTTTATCTATAAATGGGAATACGCATGGTTATTTTAAAGGTAGAAGAGGTCTTAGACATTGGTTATGGAAGTGTTAACACTTTTATTGCAGAAAGTTGTGTCTCCACCTTCACGGTTCAGGTTTCATAACAAGTGTAGAAAGGAGAAGATTGTCAACCTTTGCTTTGCGGATGATTTGTTCTTATTTGCTCGGGGTGAGGTAAGCTCTGTCAGAATTCTTATGAAGGCGCTAGATGATTTTAAAGATATGCCGGGACTAGTGCCTAGCCTCCCCAAAAGTACGGTCTTCTTCTGATCCTGCCTTTTGAGGAAGGCTCTCTCCCTATCAGGTACTTGGGTGTTCCTCTTATCTCCTCTCGTCTGTTATATAGAGATTGTAAAATTTAGGTTGAAAAAATGGAAAAAAGAATTACAGATTGGGGAATAAGTCAAACTCGTTTGCTGGTGTCTTTAGCTAGTTAAATCGGCTTTGCATGTTTACTGGGCAACGGTCCTTAGTCTTCCTGCACGTATTATTAAAGAACTGGAGCAGAAAATGAGGGCATTTTTATGGCGTTTATGAGAGAGTTATCTTTGGAAATTGAGATCGAGTTTATCTTGAATTAGTAAGTATTCGAGTTTTTAGAATGAATGCATTAATGATGGTCATAAGGATTCGGGAATCAGGAGAAGTTATTAGTTGCTTAGAAATGCCAAGTTAAAATGTGAAACATTTTAAATTTAAACTAAAATTGGTTTCTAATCGTCAAGTTGGTCATATTTATATTCGTTACGAAGGTAATTAAAAGTTTTATTCGTTGGAACTATTTCAATGTTTTTGCGGGTCTCGAGTCAAAGGATTTTATTGAACGAATCATTTTTCGAGAGAAACCGTGTTACCTCGCGAGAGCTTTCTTGGTGAACAAAAGTCACCACCACCACTTTTCATCCTCACTTTCTCTAGCTCTCTCCCTCTCTAGTTTCTCTCTCTAAAATCGGTTCCTCTCAACTTTCTTGGATCAAAACTCGTTTGTGATTCGATTTGTAAGTATTCTATGTCGTTATTCCTTCGTGTTTACTAAGAAATGCCTTGGATTTGTTCAAAAATTGTTGAAAAGATGTCAAACCCGTATCTTACTTTGGACAGCCACTTTGAGCCCCAAAATCGAGTGTTTCGGGTCGTTTTTCGTATCAAAACTCTAGGGAACATGTTTACCTATAACTTGGGTCGATTTCTAACCTAAGAACGATTCGATTTGTGAAGTTTTAACATCAAAACAGTGGCTGGAATAGCAATTTGTGCTTGCGCGTTTTTGGACTTTTCGAGCTTTAAAACACATTGTTTTCGACTCTAAATCGTTCCTTAGTGTCCCTAACATACTATACTATCAATATAATTCAAGTTTCATCAAAAATCAAGGCGTTTAAGGGTGTTTTCAACCAAGTTCGCGCTGCTACAGTGCCAAGTGCGCGGCACTGTTCATTCAGCACATTTTCGAGTTTTTCAAGCTTTAAATCGTGACGTTTTCGAGTCTAAATCATTCCTAGATGTTCCCTAGATATTGTACTACGTGTGTAAACAAAAACCAAGTCATTTTGATGTCGATTTGTTGGTTGTTTTGGCAAAAATGCGCAGCCTTGTTGCTGGTCTTAAAAAGCGTGCAGTGAGGGCGCACTTGGCTGGTCAAGTGCGTGTTTGACCTGGTCAACGCGCATTTGATTGGTCAACACGTGTTTAAATCTGTACTTTGACTTTTTGTACGTTTCCGGGTGTCCATTGTTCGTTTCTTATTGGTTTAAATCGCTCCCAAAAGATGAAATGACGTAACGTATGGCAAAACGATTTGAAAGATTAATAACTTGACTTAACAGATTTGATGAAATGATTTGAGGTTTAAAAGTAACACATTATGTGATCAAATGAACTTTTCGATAAACCTTAATGAACGGACCAACTTTTATACGTGAGTTTCAATGTCATTTCTTAGGAGCACTAGTTTAGCTAAGGTAATTATATCGTAAACGAGAACTTATGGATTAACTTATTATTGGTTTAGAATTTATTGGTATTTGGATTCGAGACTTGGACGTGAGGATTCTTCGAGCTAAGGAATTATTGTACGAACGGTCTATGCTTAGCCTACGTTTCAGGTGAGTTTCGTAGCCCCTTTCTTTTATCATGTTTTGGGGTGAAAAGATACTTAAATTATTTTTATAAGTTGTTTACATGCCGTAGACAAAAACTTATATTTTCGTATGAATGCTATCTATGTTTTATATACTTTTAAGTATACACGTAACTTGACTAAGAAAGCGTAAGTTTTGAATGCGATAACGTGAAACATGATCAATGAATAGTATTACATATAATGTGATCTATAAGATGTGATACATAAAACTAGATCGTTATGTGATGAATCGGTATATGGTAGATCGTTGTGAGGTAGATCGTATGTGATGGAATAGTTATGTGATGAATTGGTATATGGTAGATCGTTGTGAGATAGATCGTATGTGATGGAATTGTTATGTGAATAATCGGTATATGATATATCGTTATGAGATAGATCGTTATGTGATGGAATCGTTATGTAGCTGGTCGTATATGGAGGATCGTATTGTGGTAGATCGTATGAGATGAATCGTATTGTGGTAGATCATATGTGATGAATCGTTATGTGGTTATTTCTGTGTGGTTATTGCTATGTGTTCATCATTTATGTGTGTTCCCAAATCCTTCTGGACGGATCCAAAGGCAGGAACCGTAAGACCATATACCATGAGTAAGTCCATATACTTGATTGCATATATATAAGTAAACCTTTAACAATGTGAAAACATTTTGGTAAAACTTATTTTGGCTCGTCTACTTTATACTCAAGCTTCATATCGGTTGATTCGTATCAAAGGTTTATATATATATATATATATATATATATATATATATTCATGTATAAATCATGATTTTATACACTCGTTTGAGGGATTTTGAGCTATATATATGTATTATGAATCAACGTTGCGGCAAATCTTGATCTTTGCGAACTAAACATACGAACTCACCAACCTTGTGTTGACACTTTCAAGTATCTTTTCAGGTATCAGGAGTCGTTTGCAACTTAGAAGTTGATGGCTTAGCTGAACTTAAGGAATTGTTGATGCATTTAGATGTTAGACTCAGGCACGATGCCTCGGATTTCTTTTCCCTTGTGCGGGATCTATCCTTGTATTTTGTTGTTGTAATACTGGATGTTTATGTATGATTTGCAGCCTTATATGAAATTATGTAGTTTCTCTGTGTAATATCCATGTGCAATATCCTTTGAGTTGCATCTCACGTTTCCGCCACTGGTGGGGTGTTACAGATGATGAGTCATGACTGCTACCACCCTAATGGGGTGGTTTTAAACATTATATTTTACATATTATCCTAGTGATAGGTTGTGTGCATAATTATAGTTGCTTATTAACATTTAGTTTAATAGAACGGATGTTATAAGTTCTTTAGGTATGTTTATTTTTTTTAACCTTAAGTACGGATTGGATAAAGTATCTAAATGGAAAACTAATGTCTACCTTAACTAAACAATAATATATAATTGACGTTTATGTTTTTATGCTAAATGGACAGTTTGAATAATTTCAAGCTATGAATTTATCCATGTATTAGATTATTGTTTTTATTTGGTTATATTAGTTAATTATATATTATATTTAAAAAGTAACTTTCATATGTGAGGAAAACTTACTGTAACTAATAGTATAAGAGTATATGCATAAAGTAGAAGTTGATAAAATATGAGGGAAACTTATTGTAGCTAATAGTATAAGAGTATATGCATAAAGTACAAGTTGATAAAAATAAAAAGCTATCATGTTAAGAAAGTGTTTTCATGAAGTGCAAGTTACAAGGGTGGGACCCATTGAGTATTATTTACATGAGAATTAATTTCTCACACATTACTTTTTTTTTTTTCTAACCGCTTAGCCTAAAAAGGAAAAAAAAATGATATATGTTAAAAAAGGTTTTTGGCATTTTGTTTTCTTTTTCTAACTTTTTCTTTCTTTTTGTTTGTTTGTAAATTTAGTTTTATTATAAAAAAAATTAATATATATATATATATTTAATATGACAAATTTTAGAGCGAACATATTTAGGATGTAATGATTATAGTATTATCCTTTAATAACTATATTATTTGATATGACAAACTTTTGAATAAACATATATATGATAGAGTGGTTTTAGTGTTACTTTCACTTTTTGTTTTTTCGCGATTGTTGGGTTTTTTTAATTCAACTTTTTGGTTGTTTATATTTTTTAATTTTTTCTTCACAAAATAAATATATATATTTGATATGTCAATCTTTAGAGCAAGAATATATAAAATA
>JAOXNX010045144.1:0-13432 GCA_028566075.1 Solidago caesia | reverse complement strand
GTAATGAACACGCGTGTGAAAGGATACAATTACAATTATGGTCTGGAACATAATTGCAAGTGTATCATGACGCGAGTGTGTTTGTTTGGCCATGCTTGTGTTGACTGGTGTGGGATGTAATCGAGTTGGTGAGATTTCTATGTGGTGTTATATTCTATGCATTGAGAATAATCATTGTGTTATAACTCTAATGACACCGATGTTTGAGATCTGTGGAATGGAGTATTCAGTGAGGTGAAGGAGGTTGATGGTAGAAAATGGGAATCGTATGGATATTTCAATGAACATTGAGGCAAACCTCAAGCTTAGTTGCAAGTGTGTTCTGTGTAAGTATGTAGTATACCCGACCGAGGGTCGGTTGCTAGTTGCTACTAATGTGAAGTATGATCAAGTGTTGAGTTCTATTCTTAATCTCACGGGAGGTAATGATAGTTGTATGTGTGAAGTGCAAGTGTGAAGATTCGCATATTGTGGACTTGATCCTGAATGATGAAATAATTGATGGTAACTTGCAGTGATTCGTGGTGAAGTGAGAGTCATTCTTGCTGGGTGTTTATTGATGAGGTCTTTTCACCCAATGAAACTAATTTCAGGGAAGAGATGACCGATGGTTGTCCTATGTAGATTCGTGATAGATTTTCTAAGGGTTTCGTTGAGATTAAGAGTCAAATCTTTCACGTGTTTCTATTGCCTACTCTAGCCAGTTTTGATGTGGTTATTTGGAGATCTGAAATTAATGTCGTCCTTTTGTGTTCTAAGAAGATCGTGCGTAATATAACTCCCGAGGGTGATGTGGTTTCGATTTATGGTGCTGAGAAGAAAGAGAGTGATGAAACTATTTCGTTGATGAAAGTACTATGGTGTATTCGATAGAGAGTGGTGATTCCCTCGCCTATATGATTGATTCTCGCAAGGCAAAATATTCATTTTTGATGTTCATTTCTGAGTTTCCTAAAGTCTTTCCTGTATATTTTCCCAGTCTTCCTCTTGAAAAGGAAGTTGAGATTCATGTGGATCGTATTTTCAGTGCTACTCCTATTGCTTCAGTTCCTTATTGTCTCGCTCCTACTGAGAGGTATGAGTTGACGCCTCACCTCTAAGAGTGGGTTGGCATTGGTTGCATTCGTTCGAGTTCCTTGTTTGGGGAGCTCCTGTCTTAGTTGTGAAAGAAAGGATGTAGAGATGATTTTCTTGTGGATTAGATGTGATTATCATCGGTTTCTTGTCATATTTTTGGGTTGACCAAGGTCTGAGCTGCTTTTGTGGCTTTTATGAAATCGTGGGTGACGTCTATTCTAGATGATTTTGACATCGTGATTCGTTGTTGACATTTTTATCAATTCTAAGTCTAATAAGGAGCATCGTGAGCATGTGAGAGTTGTTCTTGAAGTTCTAAGAAAAAAGAAATTTTATGATAAACCCTCAAAGCGTTAATTTATCTATATGACATTGAGTGCACTCTTTTATTGATCATAAGAGTTGCAGATGGTCTTTAGTCCGAAGTATATGATTGTGAGATAGAGGCGTTAGATGGAATTATAGTTGATAGTGTCGCTAATGAGGGCTTGGGCTCAAAGTAGAATCAGTTTGTGTTGACTAGTCGTAGTTTTCAGATTTGCGAAGAGAGAGTCTGGGTTTTGAAGTTTGGAGATAACCGAGAGGTGATACTTGAGGAAGTTCTTTAATCAAGTATTCTATACTTTCGTGTTTGATCAAGATGATTAGTGACCTAGGACCACTTATAGATGGTCTATTATGAAGTCAAATGCAGTTAGTTTTGTTAAGAAGTGTGTGACATGTGCTCAAGTTAAGATTGAGCATGAAAAGTCGTATGGTAGTTTGCCGTAGTTGGAGATCCCAGAGTAGAAACGGAATCATAATATTATGGATTATGTAACAAAATTACCCAAGTCGCTAAAGGTAATGATATGATATGGGTCAGCGGGAAGATTGACCAATAGTGCGTATTCCTTAGCTACACGTGAGACAGCACCGCTGGATAAGTTAGCTAAGACTTTTGCTGATGAGATTGTGTCAAGACATGGGGTTTCGTTACCGATTGTCTCGGATTGAGATGGTTGGTTATGTCTCTGATTTATGAAAGAGTTTGCAGTGGGAGTTGGGTACTAAAGTTCATTTGAGTACTGCCTATCATCCTCAGACCAATAGACAGAGTGAGAGAATCATTTAGTTGTCGAAAGATATGTTGAGATCATGTGTAATTGAGTATAGTGGCGTGTGAGGTTCCCATTTACCTTTGATCGAGTTCGTTGGTGGATAGTGTTGCCTTAGAGAAACATCGTTTGATGTGGTAACATTGAAAAGTGAATCATCGTTTTATTGGACCATTTAAGATTGTGAATCGGGTCAATCAGCAAGCCTATAAGTTAGCTCTTCCTCTAGAGTTGGATGGCATTTATAACACTTTTCATGTTTGCTACTTGAGAAAGTGTTTAGCGGAGGAAATGAGTGTAATTCTTTTGGAAGATATTAGCATTGATCCGAAAAAGAAAATGGTGGATGAACCGGTTGAAATTCTTGGCCGGAAACAAAAGAAGCTTCATAGGAAGCTTATTGATCTCGTATTGATTAAGTGGAAACATAACAAAGGAGAGAGTTTGACGTGGGAGACCGAGTCAGTGATGAGGGATCGTTACCCACATTTATTTGAAGCTGAGTAGATTCTGGGGACAGAATCCTTTTAAGGAGGAGGTAATTGTAACATCTTGATCTTCTTTATTCTATGTCGTTAACTTTGACCGTTAGTCAAAGTCGGATTTCCGTTAGTAGCTTTATAAATGAGTAGATATTTATTGTGAAGAGTAATTATGTGTTATGTGATTTATTATATGATAATTAGTAGATTATTAATATGCGTTTAATTAGTAGAATATTCGTGCTTGTGTTCCGTTAGTGTTCCTAGTCGTTAAAATGAGGCCTTGTGGTCGTTAAAAGGGGTTGAGGTGATATAAGGGATATTTAGTAAGGGCGTGGAGGTCATTTTGTCTTGATGTCCAACTGATTAATAAGTCATTAGGGATGAGATTAATCCCATTTTCAGTTTTCTAGTCTTGAGAATAACCTCCAAGAACTCTAGCCTTCCCTCTTTCATTTCTAAGCAATTGGTGGTGATTTTGGTGGAGAATCAAGGAGTTTTCATTGGGTTTTCGAGCGAATTATTGTTCCTACAGGTATATTGATTATTTCTCTCTTAACATTGATCATATAGGTCTATTGTATTAGTTCATCCCTGGACCAAATGGATTCGTAAGTGTTTGTCAATCGATTTAGGTCATTTTGAACGATTAATCGAGTATATTTTGTGAGAAATGGATTCATGGTTAATTTTGGTGATTTCATAGTGTTAAATGGATCTTATTTTGATGGTAAATGGTGTAGAAAAGACCTAGAGATGTGTTGATTTTGTTTGGAGATCGAAATAGTGATCAAAAGACTTGAAAACCCGTCCAGCAAGTGGTCATGGCGTGACCATTAGTGGTCACGACATGGCTATTGAACCGAGAAGGATAAGGGGGTGTTTGGTGGTAGTGGTCACATCGTGGTCAGTGTGTCAGGTAAGTGGGTATTGTGTTGGTCAGGCTTAGTCACGACGTGACCAATAGTGGTCACAGCGTGACTGCTGTTCATTTTTGTTTTCGAGTTGGTTTAGTGGGTTTATTGATCGTTTAATGGTTATAGGTGATCGGGAACACTTGTCAAGCACAGTAAACCTTTGATTGTTGGTTGTGAAGCCTCGAGAGGTAAGATAACTTACTTTTGTCACACGAGGGACACAACGAAACTTAAGTTTGATTAAATAACCTCTATTGTGATACTTATATTATCTCATGCATATGTTGGGTATGTGATACTTATGAGAGGTTAAACGGGGGTTCAAATATGCATGCTTTAGTAGGTACGAGCTTGTATAATGTAATGTTGATTGATATGACTTGATGTTGAGTTGCGTTACTTGTTGTTTGACTTGTACACACAGTACACTAGGCTTGAGTAGGTTTCCATGTCACGTGCACGATAAGGGCCCTAAAGTCTATAATAAACAATAAGTAGTTATATTGTTTGTGCAAAGTCTCGAGCACAGTGATAAGTGTTAAACTTAACCCACCTTTGTTCGGTTGGAGCAAGTGTGATCAAGGGGTGACGTATATAGTTCCCGGGGGGTACAATCTATTTAGTAGATGAGTAATTCCGTTGGGAGTGATTGACCTTTAAAGTAGTATATGGGTTACTCGATGATTGGTTATGCCTTTCCATAACGACGCCGATGGACCACCGTGAGGTCTACCCATCATGTCGGGTGTGAGGTTCCCTAAGAGGTCGTATGACCGCCTACACACAAAACATTGTTGATGATATTGTATGGCATAACCTTGAGTAGTTAAAGTGGATTTAGTAGCTAATGTATCCAGTGATAAAGTAGTTATTGGGACTGCTAGGCACACTGTAGGATTCATGATCCTATTTGAGTAGAGCTTAAAGTTGTGATAATGTGCCTTTATGTATGCATGAGACTGCTTTTGTAAAATGATTTTATTGGCAATCCTTTGTTGTTCTAACCTGTTATCTTACTTAGCTTTTTAAAGCTAACACTTGTGTTTTGTAGAAATTATGTTGTGCCCTCATGTTAGGTGCTGATTGGTGATCTAGTAGCTGGCTGGTAAGATGGGTAGCTTTTACTGGAGCTTATGGATGTTTACTTTAGTTACCCATAGACGTTGCCATTTCATTTAGTAGACTTATTTATTATGCCGTTTGGCTTTTATTATGTTGTCTTTGTGGATTTTCTTTAATCATTGTGATGATACGTTGCTGGTAACACCATTTAAAGTTGTTCAATGATTCCGTTAGGAATCAATTGTGTTTTGAAACGTCGCTTCCACATTTACTTAACGGTGCTTATTTTAAAAGTTATTTTTTTTTGGAAATTCACATATTTATAAAGCAGGGTGTTACACTCGACCTTCGTTGATGAGGTTTTTTCTCGTATCTTAGGCAACTGTAATTGGCATGAGTTTTTTCCAACCTTTTTGCAGTCTTAACAGTTAAAGTTCCGGGAAGAATCTAATTTGTGTAATTGCTTGTATTTCTAGATTTTTGTACTTGACCTCTAGTAACTTGCTAGATGGTCTCCTATTTTATTAATAATATATTGCAGCCGTTCAAACAAAAAAAATGTACGTTGCATGGCTGGATAAATTTATTATGATAAATTTGAGTTTAAAATAAAAGAATATAAGACAATATATTATCTTATTAAGAAATATAAATGCACAATTTTTTTAGATATAAAGTCAAATAATAAAAAATTGTAGGAACAATATCTTCAAATGTAAAAACAACAATAATAGATTAAATATTATTGAATTGTATAACTTCGAAAATATCTATGTCTATGAACATCTTCATAGCATAACCATAAATATCTCTAACTTGGTTTTTTTATATTCCATTAATACCTAACAATATCCATTAAAATTTGTAGTGCAATTTATTATTTAGTTTAAGTTATTTGAGTAAATGATTTATTGGTGAACTCAGACTTGATGACGTATCCTATTTTGGGACAACTCTTTCGTACAAAGAATGATTGCCGTAAAGACGTGTCTTCGTAAAGACATGGGCTACTTTAAGGGAATTCACCAACGCTCGTCCTAAACATGCCTGAAACCTAACATTCGTCATACTAGTAGACTGTTGTGACCACTCAATAGACCAACTCAAAACCCATGATCTCCCTTAAGCAACACCTTTTTGCAAAACAAGGGACGTTTCACCACCTGGTCAAGCAAGATCATGGGGAGGTTCTCCATGATCTCTAACCCACTATCTAAGGCATTACCAAGGTTACACATCTCGTGTATGGGTTAATCGAGTTTAAGTGTGTCGAGTTGAAGTCAATGTTTATGATTTGGTTATTATATGAGTTATGTTTGGGTTGATTAAATCCAACTGGTAAACCCAAACACAACTATTGTCCTAGACATTTATTTTAGAAGGTCACAAGTATTAGAGTCGTCAATATAAAATCATTTAGTTAAAACAAATTCAAACTAATTTAAAACATAAATTTAATTTATTATTACAGATTAGAAAGTACATTTAAATAAATCAAAATAAAAAACAACTTTGTGCATGATACCATTGTAACTTTCTCTCTTACAAAATCATTACGAACACCACTATACAATGCTGACGATTGACTAAGCCGGTAGCTGTTACCCTAACCTTTTAGATAGATTGTAATAAAACAACTTGAAACATTCGACTAGTAAGATTGTTAAAACCACCAAAAGCATCATCAAAACGCCTAAAAATAATGTAGAAAAATATAGAGGTAGTTATTTTCATAGTTGTTAGACTCGTACGAGTCACGAGTCAGAACATAGAGAAAAAGAGACGACTCAGATGGTGAATCAGACAAGCTTTTGACTCGTGATGTCTCGTACGATTCGGATGGTGACTCGGACCGAATCGACCCGTATCGTGAATCGGGCGAGTCACAAAAAACCCTCTTTTGTCCAGAGGTCAATAGTTTCCCGCTCAAAAAATACCCTCACTAAGGAAATTAGAATACCTTTGACTAAAAGCAAGAAAATACATTACCTTTTTCTCTAACAAAATAATCTGATTATTTTTTCTTTCTTTTAGGGTTTCAAATAAAAAAAGTTATCACTTCCTCTCAACAAGATGGCATTGCCAAATCATGGCACACAACCAAATCAAAATTCATAACCAGAAATTACATCTGTTTAGTTGATATAATATTAAAGAGAAAGAGAAGTAAGAAGTTGTTGGTGAAGACTTGATAGAGAAGAAGCATCAGATCGGAAGAGAGAGGATCAGAGGAAAATAAAGAGAAAAAGTTGGTGAAGATAAGTGAAGACTTTAATAGCTGGAGTAAAGTTGTTGACTGTTGGTATCTTTATTCCTTTTATTTTATTAACAATAACAATGACATTAAATATATGCAGTAATGCAACTCCATTTCATTCTCTTTTATTATTTAATTATTTAATTATTTAATAACATTTGAGGAAGTAGTAAATGCAATTTCCTTTTATTATTTACAATAATAATGTTGTAATATTATAGCAAATGTACTTGAATGATGAATATATGTATTTTTATGCTATATTAAATATTTTTGAATTATATTTATTTATTATTATGACTTTTACGAGTCGAGTCACGATACGAGTCACGACTCAAAAATTAGGAAAACGAGTCGTATCACGAGTCACGAGTTGACAACTATGGTAGTGACAAGTACCAAGTTAGTGCACCTTGGGGTAAGCAAGTTTTTGTAAATGTTAGTAAAATGGTATGTAGTTGTTGAAAATGGGAATTAACTGGGCTTTCTTACAAACATGTTGTGGCTGTCAATTGTGATATGGTTAAAAACCAGTTTAGGGTAGATATTGTGGAAGCATGGGCTCATAGATGTTACTGGTTAGACAGTTGGAAACATGCATATAGTCAAAGCATTGGTGGTACAAGTAAAGGAATGGGTAGTGGCAGTCAAAGCATGGGTGGCACAAGTCAGGAATTGGGCAGCCAAAGCATGGGTGGTAGCAGTCAAACAAATGGTGGTGCAAGTCAAACAATTGGTGGTGCAACTCAGCAATTGGGCAGTCAAGGCATGGGTGGTGGAAAGAAAGCAATGTGTGGTGGCAGTCAAGGCTTGGGTGGTAGCAAGAACGTTAGAGCAAAAAGTCAAAGAATTTTGAAGCACGGGCTTGGAAAACATGTGACTGGACCTGGACAAACCCAAGATGATGCCATGGTGCTAGAATAGGATGCTTTTCTTATAATGTGTTATGTCATTAGCAATATCTTTTGAACCACTTAGATAATGTATTGTTGAACCACTTGGGTAATGTCTGTCTTTTGAGCCACTTGTGTAATGTGTTATGAACCACTTGGTTAATGTGTTATGTACTTCATTTCGGACTACTACTATTGTGTTATGTAATGCAACTATTGTGTAATGTGTTATTGTATAATGTCTTGTTGAAGTTGTTAAGGTTAATGGTATCATTTCAGACTACTACTATTGTGTTATGTAATGCAACTATTGTGTTTCATTTACTTACATAAAATGCAACCTGACATTATAGACAGTTTAAAGCCAAAATACCAACTTCATTAGAAACCAAAGTGTGTTCATCATTTCCTTACATAGCTATAATCTACAACCAAGATTACCATCTTCTACAACTTCAACTAGTTAATACAGCAACTACAACTAAAAAAAAATTCCAACTAACAGCCAAATACATCTTCAATCTTCGAACTTGATTTTCACTTGATTTTAATTTGGGATCAACACCATTCTTTGAACGCAATAAACCGGGTATGATATCGACTGAACGTGGGCACATTGTTGGATCAACCCAACCTATAAACCTACATTTGGAGCCCTGCCACAACGAATTTCCTTAAAAAAAAACAAATAAGTGATTAGGGTTAAGAAAAGGGGAATAGAAGCAATTAGTTGTGGGCAACAGTAAAACTGACAGTCGGGGTTGATATCGGTCTAAGAAGTTTGAACGATTGCCTTTCTTCCACACCAACAAATTACCATTCTTGATTAGATTTGAAAAACCCTAATCTATTTGTATAGAATAGGGAATACGAATAGGAACAAAAATCTGATATACATATATCTGTAAAAAGGTTATTATATACGGGAAGAAAGAGAACGATGCAAAAAGACTAAAATAGACATCACCTGGGACACATGGTGGAGTTAACAGCCAAATAGACGGTCGTTAGAAATAGGTACCGTCCGAGTAGAAATTTGCAACTTGGAGTATGGTCCGAGTGGAAAAGCAAAAGTTTGTACCAAGAAGGTAATTTCGGGTATACTTCAGGTACCATCCGTGTAATTTACTCTTGAATGAATATGGATATACACTTGAAACGACGTCAAATCAATATCACTAGTCATTGAATGTACACGTCTCTTAACCAACTCACTTATGTGTATTGGCCACCATGACGTCATTGAAGGCCTGTTGTCTTGAGGGACGCAGGTTTGATTTTTGCCAAAGGCAAGACTGAGAATGGTAGCTAACCATCGATGCAAAAAACTCAGCATGGGAGTTTCGCAGGTACCAACGCGGTACATGAGATCAAGGGGTTACCATCGATCTACCTTTTTTTGAATGTACAAGTCTCTTGATTTTTGCATGCATTTGATGAAGTCAAACCCTTTGCTCTATGTACATTTAAAAGTATGTCAAAACTTGAGCTAGCTTTCATCACAAACTCTTGATAATATAGGCGCCATTAGTTGTCGTATTGGCACGGTGACAAACCCAGGGGGTGCCTCGGTGTTCACGTGAATCATAATATAAATTTTTGATTTTTATAAAATACATTGGGTCCAAATACTTCATGTAACATGTATTTTCTAGTTAGTCCATTACAATCTTCCTCGTCTCTTATTATTGCATCCTGATTTCTGTGAACTTCAATAGAACTTGGCAATAGTTGATTTTTGCATGCATTTGATGAAGTCAAACCCTTTGCTCTATGTACATTCAAAAATATGTCAAAACTCGAGCTAGCTTTCATCACAAACTCTTGATAATGTAGCATATAATATAGGCGCCATTAGTTGCCGTACTGGCACGGGGACAGACACAGGGGGTGCCTCGGTGTTCACGTGAATCACAGTGTAAATTTTCGGTTTTTATAAAATACATTGGGTCCAAATACTTTGTGTAACATGTATTTTCTAGTTAGTCCGTTACAATCTTCCTGATAAGAAAAATAATGTACATGATAATATCTAGTCTTGAATCTGTCACCACATATCGGGCATCTTTGATTTTTGTTGAACCAAGTACGTGGGTAAACCCGAGATGGGTAATCAATCTCCTGATCTAGACCTATATTAAATGTGCCAATGGGTAATGGGTTGGTTAATTGGTTTTTTTTTTCTTTTTTTTTCTTTTTTCTTCTTTTTTCATATGGGTTTGCTTCTAAATAATTATTTATACACTCATAATGTAATTTCTAAAATTTTTTTTTGCTTATCAATGGAACTGAAGTTCACTACTGACTTATTGAAAACCTCTTGTCGAGTAAGAAACTTTTGGTAGCATTATTAAAATTCATTTCGTTTTTAGTTTTAGTATTATACTCGGTCATACAATCCCTTCAAAATGGCCTTATATATATATGAATTGTAAAAGAACATCTTATTAAAGATTAGTGTTCCCCTCGTTATCGATGATAGCACCAAATGGAATCAAATTTGAAGTTTCTCCTCTTATGTGTTATTGTGTTATGAACTTACGATGACAATTATGGAGGCAAACATAGGACTTTATGGAAAATACATTAATGTTTGTTCGACAATCTTTCCAAGGCTGCTTTTCTCTCTTACGGGAACTGAACTCACTGATTAGATTGTAATTCTAACCATCTGACTCGACTAATGTACAACTAGGCCTGACAAAATGGGCGGGGCGGACGGGTTTGGGTAACGGGTCAAAACGGGTGCGGGTCCAAATGGGTCATTTCAGGAATGCGGGTCAAACGGGTGCGGGTCAAAGCGGGTCGGGTGCAGGTTGACCCCGCATTTTTTTCAAACCTAAAGCTAAAAATATAATATTTGTTTATAAAATATAATTATATCCTTACAAATTTTAAATTAGTTTTGTAAGGAAATGAATTACTAATATTATTTTAGTAATTACTATGTGGTGATATTTTTTGAATACAAAAAACATAAATTGGTGATTAGGAAAAAAAATAAATAAATAGAAATACTACCAAACTAATGACAGTAGTATTAAATACATATATATTGTTAATTAGAAAAAGAAAAAAACTAAATACATATATACTAGATTTAGTCCCGTATCAAATATACGGGAAGTTAACGACATTTTTAAAATAAAATGAATTATTAAATAAATACAAATAAAAAATCTTATAAATTAAAATTTAAAAATATTAGAAAAAACAAACTGGTAAACCTGTTCGAATAATATAAATGTCATATATGGTAATTTAGTTCTCTATGTAACAAATTAAACAATTATGCAGTTGATGAATTATAAAATATTAATTAATAAATATATGTGGATGTTTGTTATGTAGGGGCTGGTTATTGTAAAACAAGTATTAAAGTAAAACAAGTAAGATAAGATATTGACCATTAGATCATGATAGAATTGATGCACGAAGATTCATAGAACACAAGTATACAGATTGATGCACGAAGATTTTCATGATGCACCACGATTTTCAGTTAAGAAAAAATAGTTGTTTTATTTGTTTTACTTTAATACTTGTTTTATTTTAACCAGAACTTTGTTATGTAATATAGATAGTTTTAAATAAATTAAGTACATGCCTAAAGGTATGTATTTTTTGAGATATTTGAAAATATCAAGATGATCCCACAATCTCTAAGCCCTTTCATTTTATTTTTGTTCTTATCATTACTTAAAATCTTATTTCAACCCAATTGTTGTATGATTCAGTGGTTCAATGCTTCAACCCTGATTTTCAATACATATAAATCTTTTCCATTTGAGAAAGACATAATGGTCAAAAACTTGCCTACTATGAAGTAAACTATATTAAAAAGTGTAATATTATTTTATTTTATTTAAAGTGTAATATATTTTTACTTTAAGTTTAATTTTGTTTTAATCAAACTTAATTAAAAATAAATAGATCCCATGTTTTAGTGTGATTTTGTGTGAATTAGTGTTATTTATTTTATTTAAAGTGTAATATATTTTTATTTTAAGTTTAATTTTGTTTTAATTAAAAATAAATAGATCCCATGTTTTAGTGTGATTTTGTGTGAATAAAGTGTTTTAGATGTAATAAGCATGTAAATGAATGTGTAAGATTGTAACTTCATTGAATCATTGGCATTATTATTACTGGCACCGTTCATCGAATCGTTCAAATCATTTAAACATGCCAAACCAGGGTATTTGGGTTGGTTTGAACAGATTGAGTTGTTAAAGTCTGATCCGGTGGTTTAAGTTTTTATAAAACCTGGTTATTTAGTCCGATTACGGTTTGAACAAAGAAAAAACCGTGAAAACCGGACCGGACTTTCACAAATTGAAAATTGAATTCAGTTATATATATAGATAGATAGATAGAAACATAACATGCTTTTTTGAAAAAAAAATAAACGAACAAAATGAGAACTAGCCCAATTACAACACTAAAACAAGATACAAAAAATATCCCGTTACATATTAAATTTAATATATTTAGAAACATCTAAAAATCACAATTTAAGAGTTGCTATAACTTCTGGTTTAAGATCAACCCTCGTACAGCTGCAAGAGATATAAGTGTTCTAATTTTGAGTGTTTGTTGTGTCTCTTCTTGACACAAACCGTGACAAATATACACAAATTTATATAGAAATAAAAGAAAGAGTAAAAAAATAACTCGAAACCATCAAACCGTCCGGCTTAAATGGTTTGGTCTAGTCCGGTCTCACAACATATTTGGTCTGATTTGGTTTGATATATGTGAAAACCAAGGATGCCGGTTTGATTTAAGATTTGGACAAAACCGGATCGATCCGGTCCGTGAACTACTGAACACCCCTAATTATTAGTTTATTACCACCTTACTTTTTTTTTTATTGGTAATCATGGGTGATAAATAGAGATACACTGGAAAAACATATTAAATTTGGTATAAATTTCGACATTTCATTACACAAACTCTAGGTTACAATGCCTATTGGTGTTCAAAATTGATACAAGGAATGCCAATTTAAGATCCTACCTGTAGAGTCTGGCAACTATTACAAGGCCAATAACAAGAACATAATTCAGTTTTCCCACTACAAAATAACATGAATCCTTAACTTCACGTCAAAGTGAATAAAACTGTGAATAGAGGTATTCTCGGATCTTGTAATATTCCTCACATAGTGGACCTTCGATAACTATTTGCTGGATAGCAGCAGCACCACCCTACAAAACAAATTCAACGATTTAAGAAAGCGAATTAGCTTATGATATAGTTTTTATATCAGACTGCTATTTCGGAATCAGATTGCTTTACAAACCTTCTGACTGGCATCGCCGACTTTCCTCAGTGTCACGTACTCCCCACAACGTAGTGCCCCGCCCGCAAATTCAACCTGAAATGGTGATTAAAATATGCATAACATGAACCACCAATTACATTAACGTATGTCAGGAATTTATTTGATTTGAGGGTGGCAATTCTGACCCATACACTTAAAAATACATAACTTGCCCATTATGACCCAAACCCATTCTGAACTGTTGCTCAACCGCCCATTTTGCCACCTCTAAGTTGATTGTATCGCAAGCATGAGAACCAAGTACCTGGATACCCTTTCCAGCAAGGAATTGCTTAAAATCTGCCATTTTTAGATCTCCAA
>JAOXNX010045101.1:0-13439 GCA_028566075.1 Solidago caesia | reverse complement strand
ACTAGTGTCCTTAGAAATGCCATTGAATTCACGATTAACGTTTGTTTCGTACGTTTAAGGTTTAACGAAAAGTCTTTTAAGTCTCATAATGTGTCGCTTTTAAACCTTAAGTTATTTCATTAAGTCCGTTAAGTCAAGTTTTAACTTTCAAATCGTTTTGTCAAGTGTTAAGTCATTTCGTCTTTCGAGAGCGATTTAAACCGATAAGGAACGAACAACGGACACCCGGAAACACGCGAAAAGTCGATTTTTAGTACAAAGACGCGTTGACCAAGTCAAATGCGCGTTGACCTGGTCAAACACGTGTTTGACCAACAAGCATTTGACTAACAAGCATTTGACCAGCAAGCATTTGCAAATGCTTGCTAGGCGCACTTGGCCAAGATCGTCCCACTTTTGCAAGGTTTTTGACTCCAAAATGACTAGGTTTTTACTTAAACACGTAGTACAATAACTAGGAAATATCAAGGAACGATTTAGACTCGAAAACAAAACATTTTAAGGCTTGAAAAGTTGAAAACACACTTGGCTCCTACTGCGCACACTTGCTGAAATGCTGCACGTTTTTGCTTTAAAACTTCACAAATCGACTCGTTTATAGGTTAGAAATCGACCCAAGTAATAGGTAAACATGTTCCCTAGAGTTTTTATGCGAAAAACGAACCGAAACACTTGATTTTCGAGCTCAAAATGGCTGCCCAAAACCACATACGGGTTTGAATGTTTTTCCATAAGTTTTTGAGAAATCAAAGGCATTTCTAAGAGAAATTGAGTGATTGATTACATAAAACACTTACACAACGATCCACAAACGAGATTTGATCAAAAACTTGAGATAATTTCTAGTGAGAGAAAGCTAGAGAAAGAGAGGAATCCTTGAAATGAAATGGAAAAGGAATGAATGGAAGGTTTTGTTCTTGCAAAACACTCTCGCGAGTAAAGACGGATTCTCTCGAAAAACAATTCGTTTAATAAAGTCTTTTGATTCGGGACTACATTTAGTCGACACCAAAGATTATAATTTTTAATTACCTTCGAAACGACTATAAACTTGACTATTTTTGACGTTCATAAAATATATACATTTTATTTTTAAAACATTTTGCATTTTAACTTGGCATTTCCGTAGACGACTAGTATCCCCTTACGAACTCGAACTCGAACTCTCACGATCACATTATATCACCAATATATCCCAAAAACTTAATTAGACACGAACTCGTAATAAACTCCCATCTAAGTCACACTCGCGAATCCACAATCTCAACTACTTATACGAACATAACGAGTATTACGAGTCATAATATGATCGGAACCATTATCCAACATTAAATAAGTCAACTGTCTAGTCCTATTACAAATGACGACGTACTGAGTCACGACGGGACGGGACGCTCAGGTGACGGTTGTCACATCATCATATATATTTTATTTTAACTTTAACCGTATTTTTTTAAATTCTACTATTCACTTAATACAAGATTTTATAACCATAATAGTCATAGTAACATTCGCATAATGCAATTTTTCATAGTTAAAGTTATTAAGGTCTTATTTACAAATCAGAATGTGTCAAAAGCAGCTAAACGAGTTAACAATTTTAAGTTTTGAAATTAGATTTTTAGCTAATGAAGATTATGACAATAGGTAAAGATTTTGCATCAAGAAATGCACGTAAACATCATTTTAGGTGATTCATTATGAGGTATAGTCATAGTAACATTGGCATAATACAATTTTTCATAGTTAAAGTTATTGAGGTCTTATTTACAAAATAGAATGTGTCAAAAGCAGCTAAACGAGTTAACAATTTTATGTTTTGAAATTAGATTTTTAGCTAATGCAAATTATGACACAATAGGTAAAGATTTTTCATCAAGAAATTGTAACACCCGCCATTTGGGCCGGTTAATTATATGGAATTAATAAAGTGAAAATGAGTCATCTTGGACTAAGTAGATGTTTGTGATGAAAATGTAGGCGTGCGAATAGTCATTAGAAAGGTAATCCAAAAATACGTTTTATTGTGTCGTCAAAATGTTTGAACGAGTCTCGAGTTAAAGGTTGTTGCTAAACGAATCATTTTTCGGAAAAATCTAGAACTAGCTGCGAGAGCCCAAGAGAGGAACAAAACCCTCCCTCCCTCTCTTTCTTCCCTCATTTCTCTTGTCCTCTTTCTCTCTCTACTATCTCTACTCTTCCTTCTCTTTAGAATGGAAGACAAAAACTCTCTTCCTCTTTTCTCTATCAAATCCTTTTTAAATGGATATAATAGGGCATTTCTAGTAAGATTATGTCAATATTGAAGTGAGTTATGTGGTTATATAGGATAATTATGAAATTACGCTAATGCTAACGTATGTGATAAACGCATTGGTTGCAAAATGCTTGGTTGTGTATACAGGGTGGATGGTATGCCATCAAGGTATTATTGGCGTGGTGGGTTAGCCGCTGGTATACCCTATATTATAAACGTCGATAGTACCTTGGAGGTAGAATCATTACCTAAAGTGTATGCATTGTTTTGACACATGTGTGAATGTGAGAATGATGTGTCTATGCTATGTCAATCTAGAATGCGTATGTGTGGATGTGTATATGTATGTGTAGACGTGTATGTGTATGTGTGGATGTGTATGTGTATCTATGAATGGAAAGTGTAAATGTGATCTTGTAATGTATCCTGGTGGTGGGGATATGATCTATCCTTGTGGTGGGGATATGATCCAGTATAAATGTAATCTTGTGATGTATCCTGGTGGTGGGGATACGATCTATCCTTGTGGTGGGGATATGATCCAGTGTAAATGTGATCTTGTGATGTATCCTGGTAGTGGGGATACGATCTATCATTGTGGTGGGGATATGATCCAGTGTAAATGTGATCTTATGATGTATCCTGGTGGTGGGGATACGATCTATCCTTGTGGTGGGGATATAATCCAGTGTAAATGTGATCTTGTGATGTATCCTGGTGGTGGGGATACGATCTACCCTTGTGGTGGGGATATGATCCAGTGTACTTGTGAACTTGTGATCTTGTGATCTTGTGGAGTATCCTTTTGGTGGGGATACGATCTATCCTTGTGGTAGGGATATGATCTACTAGAAATTGTGTTTGGTTTTACGTTAATAGTTAATGATTACATTGTGTTAGTAGATGTGTTGTGTGTTTGATTTATTGACAGCTCGTGAGAGAATGTTGATCGTCCTTAAGTATGACCTTACTGTAAGTGATCTTAATGATTTTTTGAATTGTGTGATCTTAATTGAAGTGATAATGTGATCGTGATCTTGTGAACATAAACCAACGAACTCACCAACCTAGTGTTGACTTTTTTGAGTATCTTTTCAGGTATACAAGAATCGCTTGCAAGTTAAAAGATGTGATGATTATAGTTGGACTTAAGGATCGTTTGATTGCATCCTGGATCCCTAGACTCGGGCACGATGCTTCGGATTGCCTTCCCTTGCATGGGATTTATTTGTTATATTTTGCCTTGTATTTGACAACTTGTAGTTTATTTGAACATCATGTAATTTCTCTGTGTAATATCCATTTGCAAGCTTGTTTCAGTTGCATCTCATGTTTTCGTCACTGGTGGGGTGTCACAGAATGGCATCAGAGCCTAAGTTTTAGAGAATTAGATGGTTCAGCCTAGACTAAAACCTAAGGACCCGCATATAGTATATTTTACAGGAAACTATGTGTGCATTACTATATGTGAAATTTTATAGATAGTTTGTGGATAAATTGAGAAGCTACTAACAAAGTTTTCTCGCAGTGTTTACAAAGCTTTGAAAATGTTTGCCAATGTCGGTATTTTCAAAACCTTAACTTTCTAAAAGTACCATGAAAGCTTAAGTGTAACTACATGTTTTCGAACAATTTATTTTTGGAAATGCTCAAAGTCTAAACTCTTTACAAAATTTGTGGTTACATGTTTTCTCCAATGCAAATATTACCCAAATAGTTGGCAAACTTCGAAAACAAATTTCGCATTTTACAAGGTTACAAACATCTTCTGGGATTCCGGTACAAAAAAATAAAAACAAATAAAAAATTTCCGAATTCTTGTTCTTAAAGCGTTTATAATGATGACGAAGTTGAAGCTTTTTCAAATGTACACAAGTTTGTACCTTTCGAGTAAAAAGTTTTGAGGAAAACCTTTGTGCAATAGTTGATAGGTATATATGTTTAGATGGTCATAAGTGTGAATAGGCAAGCGTATATTGGGGAATAGTAATAACTTTGAGGACTAAACGTTGTATACTCGTATACTAAAGGATTTTTGTTAAAATGGGTAAGTTCGTTATTTCCAAATGTTAATCATATGTGAGTAACCACTATGTTTACGCTTGTTGGATTATGTGCTTACATGCATTATTCCTTGGATTGAGTCAACTATGATAATAACTATGTGTGGGTTATCATGTATATACATGTAAATTGGTTGTGATAGTGTGAACTTGAGAATGTGAACTAGTGAATGTGAACTTGTGGATGTGAACTAGTGAAGGTGATGTGAACTAGTGAGTGTGAACTTGAGAATTTGAACTAGTGAATGTGAACTTGTGGATGTGAACTAGTGAAGTTGATGTGAACTAATGAATGTGAACTTGTGAATCTAAACTAGTGAATGTGAACTTGTGAATGTGAAATAGTGAACGTGAACTATAGATGTGAATTATGTTGTTTAATATATATTGACGACGATGTAGAAGCATGGCATGATGCAAGTTGTAAAATGTGGTGGCCAACGCCTTTTACGGTTGCATGGTGGTATGTGGAAGGTCCGAGTTGTATTTGTTGAAAGTGGTTAGTTCAAAAGTGGTTGGCTAAGGCGGGTAACCTAGTATGCCATTAATGTATTGGCGATGTGGTGGGTTAGCCGATGGTACACCTTATATATAAGCATCAATAGTACATTGAAGGTAGCACTAGAGCCGAGCCGTTGCGAGCCATGGATGGTGGAACTAATTTACTACCAAAGTGCTATTTTGGTGAGATGAATTGATAGTTTGAGTATGTGTTAAAGTGTAAATCGGTGAACAATTGTATGAATGGATTTGGTATGCTAGTTTGATTGTATGAGCATGTGTAGATTATGTTTATAAGCTTGATTGTATGCGTGAGATTATACTAGTTTATAAGCTTGGTTGTATGCGTGAGATTGTAACACCCCGTTAAAGCGGAAACACGAGGTGTACATCAAACAAGATACATCGCACAAGATACAGATCATAACACGCCATAATATTGAAATAGAACAAAAGATTACACTGTTGCTGGGTATTCAACCCATAATTATTTAGTTACAAGATACAAGTTTCAAGTCATGAGACTTATACAAAGGTTATGTTGCACTGAAATTACAAATCTTCCGATGATAATTGAAATACAACAAAGCTTCAGAACGCTAATAACCAAAAGAAATAAGCTGCTGACTCATGATACAAAGATACTAGTTGCCAGGACGTGAAAAGCATGATAAAATCAAGTGTCAGCTACATAGGTAGCTAGTGAGTTCACAGTTTTGTTGCCAAAGGTTTTCTTGTTGCATTCCTGTCAAAACAGCTACAGTTGCAAAATAGGACAGTTTTATAGTTACAAAAGTTGCAACAAGGTAAATATAAGTTTCAACCATGGGATATTGCGTATACATGAGCCTACTACTAACCCGATTTACCGGCGATGCTTTTGCCCTAATTAAACCGTTATACTCTATCAACACTATAACAATGATGCAGTATAGTTAAGAATGCATCACTGAGTGTATACCCTCAGGATGGAGAGTCCGGCCAACCCTTAAATAACACTATCCATAAGTACCTACGGTCTATCCTGCTGCGGTGGTATTCGATTAATAGTAGCAGTTCAGGAGGGACTTAATTTGATAAGCTACTCAGTACATAACAATATTCCATGTATGGTTGTCGTTGCAGTGACATAAAAATAGTTGCATAATCAGTTGCATAATAGATGCCAACACAGTTGCTAAAACAGTTGCATAATTAGTTGCATAAAACCGTTGCTAAAACAGTTGCATAGTTCAAGTTGCGTATTAGCAATACTATCATGTACACCTGTTTAACCCCCGCCCATACAAGGCCTAAACAGTTTTACATGACACTATTGTTAATAATAATAATTCAAGTGTTACCAAAAGTTTAGTTACATTCATGCTTTTCAGCCCGATAAATAAAATAATAAAAAGTTGAAAGGGGGTAGTGAACTCACTTGATTGGAGAATAAGTTACGATACGATACTAGTACAAGTATTAGAACGATTACTGAAACGATTGATACACACGTCTTGAACCTAGAACATAGACACAAATAAAGTTAACGTTTTACGAATAATTAAGTATTTATTAGTTAGTAACCACACGCATTTGACCAACTTTGTGTTTGACCACGCGTTGAGCAACACGCAGTTGACCATATTGACTGCGTGTTTAGTCCAGAACGCACTTATCAATTTTGTCCAATTAAACACGCACTTGGCTTATTTCTAGTTAAGCACGTACTTAACCATTTGTCAAGAAAACACGCACTTAACTTTATTTAAATTAAACACGCACTTAACCAATTTCCAAGTTACACACGCACTTGGTCATGAATTTGAATAAAATATGTGCTTGATCACAGATTTGGTTAAAACATATATTTGGTTATATGATTTAGAAATACACGTGCTTGGTCATGAGTTTAGACCAACACGCACTTAGCCATTTAAGTGGTTAAACACGAATTTGGTTATCTGTTTAGATGAACACTCATTTGGCCTTACACGTGCTTAGTCCTCTGTTTAGATTAATACGCACTTGGGTATTGGTTTTAGACAAAACACAAATCCTAGCTTTAAGTTTTAGAAATGCATGAAATTGAATATATGTTTAGGCAAACACGCACTTGGCAAGTGCGTGTTTTAATTTCAGCATTTTGGACAATATTTTTCAAAGGTTATTCATTTGAAACTTGTATAGATGCATATGTATACCTGAATAAAATGAAACTTAGGCTGAAATTGGATGTCTTGTTTGAATATATAAACGCGTCTTTGATCGAGAGTGACAATGTTTTTGTTCGAAAATTTTGATGCAATTGTATTGAAATTGTTGTCTAAAAAAAAAACGCATTTGACTCCTTGCATGAAATATACAGATGTCAAAGTGTCATTACATGTGTCATTAACTTAGATATCATATTGCCACCAATCTTGTGTAGATAAACATTAGTTAGTTTTGTTTAGTCTCCTTAGTTTTAGGACTAAATTTGTAACCGATGTAAATACGTTTTTGGCATTTCGTTAGTTACTAATATTTGTTCGTTTATCGTTTCAAGTTTGTTAAGATCCGAATATATAAAAATTCGAAACTTAAGATATACGGTTCAATACATTAAATTATAAACGATCGAGATAATTAAAATAATTAACTCGATAATTATTTTTAGACAAATGTACATATATTTTAAAGACGAAATGTTACATTCTTAATGGTGTATTATGTGTGGATATGTTGGTGTCTGTGCAGAAAGAGCCCTTGGTTAAGCTCGTTCGTGGTACGCACCGGTCGCGCCGTGGTACCTAGCTGGCTCTATTAGTGATGTACTGATTGATTTGCCCAAGCCTGCACCTTGGGGAAGTTCGTAGGGTCGCACCCTGGCTTATTTTGGTATCACATGGGATCGTATGCCCGATACCGTGGTCGTGTTCGTACTGCTCTCTTAAGAGTGGGGGGTATCAGTGAGGGGAGGGTGTGCTCCCGATACCTTTTATTTGTGTGCTCCAGGTACTAGTTCCCATTTGAAGTGCGAGGAATAGTGCGTCAGTACCGTATGGAGTATCTGCCCTGTACCTTTTATGTGACTAGGGCAGGTTGTTGAACCGTAAGTCCAGACGCATCGTTGTATGCACTTTTGTGATCATAACACCCTATCTACTTAATCAGTACTTATTTTATGCTCGATACTCACATACCCTTTTATAAACTTTATTACAAGTTCTATTATGTTCTCTGTTGTTCTTACAGGTCAATAAAACGATACTTTGTACCTAAATGGATTTCCATGAGACGAAACAGATTTCAGTACTCAAAAGGCTTTTTATTGTACTATATGACTTATTTGTTCGTACTAAAACCTACGAACTCACCAACCTAGTGTTGACGTTTTCAAATATCTTTTCAGGTTGTCTCGAGGATGAGTTATTGGGCTTAGAGGCTGAAGACTTTAGCTGGAATTAAGGATTTTGATGCTGCATTGTAGTTGTTAGACTCGGGCACGATGCCTCGGATGTTATCCCGATACTGGGATCCATTTGTATTGTATTTGAATTATTGTATGACAATTTATGCTTATTATATGTGTTCATATAGTTCCTCTGTATAATTCCATCGCGCATTTTTCTTAATGTTGCATCTCGCGTTTCCGCCTCCAGCGGGGTGTTGCAATTAAACCTTTAATTTTTCCAATTTTTCCCAAGTATATACATATATATATATATATATATACATAATCGGTTCCAATCTCTATACATATATATATATATATATATATCCGTGACCTATACATACACATATACATATATAACGAAAATGGAACATCACAAAAGAAAAACCACCACCATATCCTTACCAATCGATATTAGATGAAGAAGATCGAAGAGAGAGAGAGTAGAGAGAGAGACAAATCGGGGCATAGAGAGAGGGGGGGTTGTGAAAGAGGGAGAAGAGAGAAAGAGAGAGACGTGAGTGAGAGTGTGAGGGAGAGGAAGAGTAGTCTAGGGTTTTTGACCTCACATTAGGTGCCTTGACCAGATTTGACTTTTGTTTGACTTCTATTGACTCGACAATTACAAACGACTCGATGCTCGTCAAAATATTTAAATGACACCGATGATTATGTTTTTTCGATTAGCTTTCCAGCGGATATAAATATGACTATATTAGTTATTTAAAGTCTCGTTTTAATCATTTTTAAGTGTTTTATAGTTTAATTGGCATTTCCATGAGACAACTAGCAATCCTTTCGGAATCGAACTCTCGCACCAACCTTCCAAACATTAAATGTACTTGAAGCCTAAATGAACATGAATTCGCTTAAATTTTATTTATAATGTCTTACAGTTGTACACACACATGACTTAAACGACTTAATTTACATACTCGAATACGTACATGAACGGAAAATGAACAGTGGTTGGGACGCTCAGGTGACGGTTGTTACAGTATTTGGAAGCTGATAGGATGTGGACATCTTTGGCAAACGTCAATGAGGGAGACGGCTAAAGAGGTCCTAGAGGTGGCCACGGGGACTGTAAAGCGGCATAAAGTGTGTAGGAATCTTGGTGGATTGGCAATGAGGTCCAAATCAAGGTTACGGTAAAACAGAGTTGCTTTAAAGAGCTTATCAGGAGCCAGAACGGGTACACTAGAATATTGGTCGTTGGCAAGGGAGAGGTATAACAAGGCAAGAAAGAAGCAAAGAAGAGTGTAGCTAAGGCAAAAAAAAAGAGCTTACGGAGAATTGTATAGGATGCTTGTAACACCCCAACAAGGCGGAAGTATGGGATGCCACATAAAGCACATCACGACATGGATATTACATAGAGTAACACTAAATGAAACCCGATTTCCATAGAAATCAACACAAGTATCCGACATAACACACAAAATCATGAATGTTTACAATGCAATCTTATACAACTGTTTAAAACAATTGTTCATCCCTAAATAGGGAGCATACGGGTCATGGACCGCGTGAATTTAAGTCAATCAAGGAAGCGCTAACAAATGCGCAGCTTCCTCGATTCCAGTCCGGCTCTATGATCATCACGCTTGATTCCTAGGGTTAACTGGATTACCTGAAAGTGTACTAGAGTTTGTCAGCATAAAGCTGGTGAGTTTGCAGGTTTAAGTTAAACGAAAACGAGTTTGTGCTGACATACCAATAGCGTGTACAACATAAGAGAGCTATAGAGATTACTTACAGTAAGCAGCACACACAGTATAGCACAATTGAATCACATCACTGAATACTTAACAAGCACAGATTAATGATTCCACACACAAACATATCACAATAACAATATACGGTCCTCAACGGGACATTCAAAATCAAACCACCAGTCCACACGGGACGTACAGGAACCACCAGTCCACTTGAGATGTACAGGAACCACCAGTCCACTCGAGACGTACAGGAACCACCAATCCTAATAAGATACTACATCATATATTGTACAATAAAAACTATCGACACGATTTGAGTACACTTTTCACCCCTGAAAACATATAAAAACGGGGCTACTACAATTGAATCACGATAACGAATACTTATGCAACCGATCAACGTTTGGGAGAACCCACACCTATTGTACGATCAATACGTTAGCGCATAATTACATACCACGCCATCTCATAACGATACGTCCTAACTTATTAGAAATGCCTTTAAAATGTTTTCACGATTACTGAATTAACGATTTAACAACGAAAGATTACAACCGATGAGTCGAATTTGAAGCGAATTAAATTGGATGATACGACACGATACGAAACCAACTTCGACGCCAAATTACTAGCTTGAGACCAATTTAATACAATAACGTTTATGTCTCGAAAACGGTTAACGATACGTACTTATCGACGACATAGTCCTACTTAACGAAAGTTTAATGATCAAAACATACAAACACGACAAGATTTGAAGATTTGATCCAAGATTTATTACGGTTACTAAAGGAACTCAAAGCACGAGTATATATGTATTTTACATAAAGCTTAAATATACAACAAATACGAGTCAAGTGACACGAAACACTCCTACGCAAAACAATAATACAAGAACAAGTTGTACGAGAACAAAACGAGCTAAATCTGGTCGAGCTTGAATTCTAGTCGAGCCACACCTCGACCTCACACACTAGACACACACACACACTCGACCTCACACACTAGACACACACACACTCTAGTAGAACTCGACACAGACACACGAGACGAGCTACAACTCGAGTACCAACTCGAGTTCACCAATGTTTACATCCACACGAGCCGAGTTCAATCATACACACGAGTTTGGGCACAATTCGGGTTACAACTCGAGTAATCAACTCGAGACAAGCTAAGGGGGGGTCGGTTTCTAGCCAAATCATAAGACTCAACGAGTTTCTAGCAAGTGTAATCAAGGCCTAAGGTTTTCACACAAAGTTTTAATCGAAACTTGAAAGCAAAAGATTGAATACTTAGACAAAAACGAGCAAGCATGAAATGATTAACACAAAATGTCACAACTCGAGTGACGGGACAACTCGGGACGAGTTTCAACTCGAGTGACGAGCTAAGCTCGAGCTTGAGCTCGAGTTCACAAGTCGGGACGAGTTATAACAGGTTCTTAGACAAATCCCAATCGATCTTCAGATCAAAACTCTAAGAATTTGATACTAATGAAGACGTTTTTGATGAGGAAACATGTTAGGATACGATTTATGTTCATAAAACTACATTTACATACGTTTATTCATACGCTTTCATACAAATATAAACAAACCGGATTTCAAGTCAAGAACACTTACAATAGATGATGAAACGAAGAAGATGATGTTTCCTGATGCTCAAATCCTAACCACAACGAAGAAAAACGTCGAAATTCTAGAGAGAAAGAGAGATTTCTAGAGAGAAGCTAGAGAGTTTTGTTAGTTTTGTTCTTCAGAAAATGAAGAAAAGAGGAAGAGAAAAGCTTTTTATATGGGGAATGAATTTTACAGTTTCTACCCTGCCATCATTGTAACAACCGTGATCGGAGTCGTCGAGACAGCTGTAATTATCGGTTAGTACTCCATCGTATGTCCGGCGTAGATACCTTAATTATGTATAAGTTCATACATTGATTTAAGATTCGAGTTACGTTTGTGAATTCGTGAATGTGCTTAGAACGGGGTTTCGGTTCGGATTCGTTAAGAAATGCTAGCGGTTTAATAGAAATGCCAAAAATAAAACGGATTTATTTTGATATCATGAAATTTGTCAAGTTTATAGTCATTGCGACCGTAATTGAAAAATAAATGTTTTGGTGTCGACGTTATGTTTTAATGAGTTTCGGGTCAAAAGACGTTGTAAAACGAATGGTTTTCCAGGAAAAATTGTAAAGTCTTGCGGGAGCTTGTGTGGGGGTATAAAAGCTTTTCAACCTCCCATTCCTTATCCATTCACTAGATCACTCTCTCTCTCTCTCTCTACATTTTCTCTCTCTAGAATTCTTGCACTTTTCCGATCCAATCTCGTTTGTAATTCATTGTGTAAGTGTTTTACTTTGTGAATCTTTCAATCTATCCTAGAAATGCCATGAATCTCATCATTTTTGTGGAAAAAGTTGTATTTTTGGATTTAGGTTAGGATCGAATTTTAAAGCACCAAAATCAACGGTTTCGGGTCGTTTTTCGTATCAAAACTTTAGGGGTTTTGTTTACCTATCACTTGGGTCGATTTCTAAAATAAAAATGAGTCGTTTCGATGGATTAAAACTCGCTTTCTAGCGATCGGGTGCTGTTCCAATCAAGATCGTGCGATCTTGGCTTAGCCAAGATCGCATTTCACCTTTTTAAACTTGATATATGTGACTTTGCACGATCTTAGCTTTCTGATTTTTACACGAACTTGGCCAAAGTCGTATTCTAAGATCGCACCTAAGCTCGCACGAAGTTAGGTCTCTCCAAAATCGCACGAAGTTAAGCCCACCTAAAGTCGCGCGATCTTAAAGCTCCCATTTCGCACGAACTTGGCACTGTAGCACGAGGTTGACTTCTGTTGACCTGGTCAACACGATTTTAGAATAAAAGTTGACTTTTCGAGTATTTCCGAGTGTCAGTGGTTCGTTTCTTATCATTCTAAACCGCTCTCGAAAGACTGAAAGACTTAACAAATGATTAAGCGTTTTGAAAGACTAAACTCGATTTAACGAGACTTAATGGACTTAATGACTTGACGTAAAGTTTAAAAGCAACACATTATGAGATTTAAGAAACTTTCTGTTAAAACTTTAAGCGTACGAAACGTATGTTAAACACGATTTCAATGGCATTTCTAAGGACCCTAGTTTAGATTCGATCATTGGTTCCTATGCGAGTACTTATTGTTGGATTGTGTTTCAGTTGAGTAGGTTGTTTGTGTGTGCGGTGGTGATTATCCAGGATCTTGTACTTGTTCATATTTACCCAAACGTTTTCAGGTGAGTTTCGTAGCCCCTGCTTTTAAAAAGTGTTTTGGGGTGAAAAGCATACAAATGTTTTATTAACAGACTTATTGTTTTTTATTAAACTTTTCGTACAAACGATATATATACACTTGATAATGAGCTGTAACACCCCGCCGGAGGCGGAATCGCGAGATGCAACATAAGAAAAATGCGCAAATGGAATTACTCAGAGGAACTA
>JAOXNX010045001.1:0-13473 GCA_028566075.1 Solidago caesia | reverse complement strand
TTTGTAGAAAATGATATATACATAAGGGGTAATAGATTATGAGAGTAAATATTAAAATTTTAATATACTGTAGCAAAATAATTACTTATAAAAGTAGTTTACGTTTTCTTTTCTTATTTGGTTTAAAATACAGTTTCAATATGAAATCGTTCGGATATTGTCAAATGGGTAAGAAATATAGGTTCATTGTTTTTGATAAGTGTAGTTGTTTTCATTACTTCCTTCCGTGCAACGCACGGGTTAAATTGCTAACATTATGTCTCATTTTAAATAGCAGGGCCAGGGCGGCAGGGCGGGTGATGGACACAAAGCCCATACTCTTACAGGCCTTAAAAACTTGTAGCTATATTATAAATTTATAATGTAAAATTAATATATATTAGGTTTTAAATTTAGGCCCAGTTTTCTTTAGGGCCGGTTAGACTAAGTTTCTTAGAGCCCGGTTTGTATGTTTCTTTTCTAGTTTATTTGGTACTTTGGTAGGTTGGGCGGTTAGGCCAATACGTTAAGGAAATGATAATGGTATGGTTATATTTATTAATTTATCACAATGTATAAGTTTTATAGTATATAATACAAGCCAATATTGTTTACATTTTTGATAAATGTATCATTTGTTGTAGTAGGGATATCACTTCCCATAAGTTAAACGTCAAATGACAATGACACAAACCACAATGATAACAAAATGGATTTCATAACTTTTTGGGATTTTGTCATTGGAGAAATTTCTAAATTCAAGCTTACTTCTTTATTTGATTGCTTAGCAACACAGTAATGACTTTCAAACTTTTTAGAGTTTATCTTTTAAGTTTATATGATTGTGTTAATCATTAAACATCCCATGTTTTAGTGTTTGTTAGTGTATTTAAAGGTATTGATTTTATGTTTAATAACTACTCCATATACAACCATTGTAGAATTATATTATTGAAATAACCAACTTTCCACATTAAGTCTAACCACCAGTAAAGTAGTCTAATGGTTTGACATCCTGTTTTTTGCAAGATAGGTTTTTCCTTGAAGGGAGCGCCCAAAAGAGAAGCCTGTTTTTGACAATGGATAGTTCGCTTAGACAGGTAGTTGAGTTCATTGGGTAATTGAATTGCAAGAAGGAGATATTTTAGTTTTAGTGTCATGAAATTTACCCCTCCTTAAGAAGTGTGGAAAGATTAATTGATTCTTTATAGTCCGAGTTCTCACTAGGTAAATATTTTAGAGATAACAAGAGAAATTGTCAAATGTACTCAACTTAGGGTATATTCATTCTAAGATAAAAAATTTTTAATTGTAAATCAAATGTATAAAAAATTTGATACGGATAAAATCTAAGATACACAATTTTTGTTTCTTTGTCAGTTGAAGAACTTTTTACCTAAACTATAAATTTTTTGAATCTAACCTACTTTAACCAGATATTTGTGTATCCAAACCTATCTTAAGTATTTATTATTATTATTATTTTATTTGGACTAACTTACCTTTAATCATTTTATTTAATTACAATTAATTTGGATCTACCTTCTTTTAGTTATTAATACATCTTTAAAGGTAACGGGGATGGACGACAAATTAGTGCGGTACTGAAATTAACATGGTGGAACACCGCTCTCAACCATTTGGCATGGACCGGCAAGCAGCATCAGCAAACCAAATGGGCAAGGGTATGCCGATTGAAGTGAACATGAGGTCAAAAATGACCGTTTAAAAAGAAAATTAATTTTCTTAAACATTAACTGATAAAAATATACATACACGTGATACCACTTGACCCCTTAGCTTTGAATGATCCTATCTATATTTTCAATTCATTTCTCTTTCAATTATAATACCTCACACATATATACTTAAACCTCCCCCATACCTCGCCTATGCGGCATTGGGTATAGTGGTTGTTGTTGTGTTACGCATATATACTTAAATCTACAAATCATCTACATGAAAACGGAAATTGTAAAACCAAAAACTATATTGTACCCACCCTCATCTCTTGAGACACGTTCTGACGCCATAAAACCCACAAGTTAATGCTGACAAAAACTATATACTAACTATGAAAGGATCGAACATGGTGCAAGGGGTTTTTGTTGGTTGGAATGAACATGATTACGGTTGTGGGAGTTAAAGAGTGCATCGGCGGTTTCATCAAATCAGGCGGGTTACAGATCAACGACGGTCAAACATAGACGATGGTTACAGATATAAGGTACGTGGATGCCGCCGGTTCCAAAGAAGACAATGGTAGAAAACTAGAAATGATGGTGGGTTTGAAATTTGCTGCGGGGTGGAATGATCGTGGGTGTTGATGAATTATAAGCGGCTGAACTTCTTTTCAAGATGCATATGCCAACCAATTTTACCAAGTGAGTTAACCCCACATTAACTAGTATTCAGTACGTTAGATATTAACTTAACTAATTTTTTTTTTTGATTCATATTAAAAAAAAGTTTTATACCTTGCAGGGGAATATGACCCTAAGTGGAATAGTTTCTATGTAATTTTTTTCTTTTTTAAATTATAAATTATGATGTATTAACTATGTGGGATAAAAGCATTTTGCCATGTAACAATGTTGTAGTATTGATAAAAATGTTTCCACAATATTGTAGTATTGATAAACATATATAAAATTTTGATAATCAAATGATGGTCCCACGGAATAAGAGAATATTTGTTGACTGTGTACGCTATTCATAAGATAACTGGGTTTCAATACTACTTGATGACTTGATGTTTTATAGCGGATATCCTAAATTCCTAGCATATAAAACAAGAAAGGTATCATAGGATTATTATATATGTGTACCAAAACAAATATAAGTACTGTAAGTATATTTTATTTTTATTTTATAATTGGATAGATAGAAATGTTTTCACAGAATTCTATTATTATTTTTTCCTAACAAAATATTTTTTCTAACAAAATACATTAATGCATTGGGTATAATTAGCCTATGGATGTTAGTTTTTGTGTCAATATGAGCATTCAAAATGGTATAATCAATTTCATCATGCTTATTCGAAATAATTACAGTTGGTTGAGACCTTTTGTCACACCCCGACAAGGCGTAATACGAGATTTGACATTAATTGCGTACAAAACATAACATAATGGTCATTACATATAATGTTTACCCGTACATGTATAAGTACAAGTACAAGGTTGTAAATCAAGATGCCGAAAACGGATACAAGTCATCTGTATTCGTTACCCGGATTCTCCTGAGTACATTTACATGAAGAACATTGTTCATGAGAGAATCAATACTAATACAAAAGCTATAATGGTTCTTGATCTTAAAGCATTCCCAAAAAGTGTGTTAAGACGACACGGTCTTAACGAGTATCCAACGCTTATTGTTGGTTACCTGAAAAGCATGAAATTTGAGAGGATCAACTATCTAGATAGTTGGTGAGTTTACTGGTTTGATTGGCCAAAATAATAGATAAAATAGTATACAAGATTAATGTGCACTTTTGACATAAACGATGCGTAAACAAGTTGAGACCACTAGCGATCCGGGCGAGTATCTCCAACTTAAATGAAAGACTAGTTGAGACTATCGGGATTATATCCAATATCTCCAACTCATAATGCCACGAGGGACTTTGAGCCTACTTGCAAGTATAAGATGAGCGTGCTAACGATCATGGCTAACACCTCTAATGAGGAGAGCATACCAATAAAACCTATGGTACCTCCCACTACGAATTCAAACTAAGGTATTCATACTGAAATGGGGATTTATAGCACATTGTATACTATTTATAAATAGAGACATAAACACATTTTGACAATCCGGACCAACACCATTGGTTACACTTAAATCATGTTATCCCATAACATCTTTAGAAATAAACATATATACACGAATTCCAACTAGCCGCAACAAGGCAATTTCAAGTATAAAAGAGTAAGAGTTGTGTATATATATTGAAACCATACTTTTCAGCCCAAAATATAGGAAAAGGGGCAATGTAAACTCACCTTAATGAATTAGCGAAGTGAATTAGAGTACGAGCGAATTCATTAACGATCAAAGCTCACGTCTATCCAAACCTAGGATAACCGAATAGAGTTATGAATATCATATCCCATATGATACTATCCTACGTATAACTACTTATCTATCATGCTCAAATTCCCGTTTGAATGACTCCTTCCTTAGTTTTAGGACCAAAAGTGAAACAGAATTAACGAACATAACTGTTTTGACTTAACAGGGCCTAACGGCCGTTAAGTTTGTAACATCCAGTTACAATAGAAAAAGCCTAACGGCCGTTAGAATCTTAACGGGCGTTATCCCTCCGTCAACGGGCGTTAACGGCCGTTAAAAAGTTAACGGGCGTTAAATCTGGGACTGAAAGTGTAAACGAGTTTCTTTGCTTGTTTTGGACAACTTAACACTTTGGTAACACTTTTCTTTCAACAGTAGCATGTAATACATGTTTATACTTGTATGTTTTTGACCATAAACCCTTTGAAACAAAAACTTCCTTTATAACAAAACTAAACTAACAAAGCCTACAATGTTGGTAGCTTTTTATAAAGAAATGGTAAAATCATGACTTGTTCTTCAAACCCATAGCAAAAATCATATGATCCAAGTATTTTAAAGAAGATTATTTTTACTTACAAAGAAGTCCTTGAAGCTTGAAGGTGCTAGTATATGAAAGATAATAATGGAGACTTGAATACTTGAAAGAAGATGATGAATCCTTTTTTTTTATGATCTTGAGAATTATTATGAAAAACTTGTATTATTGTTCTTGTTTTTGAGTTGGAACCGTATGAGAGCATAAGATAGAGAGATTTGTGTTTTGAAATTTTGCAATGAGTGAATGGAGAGTTGATAGGTGTTGGAGTGTTGAAGTGCTAATACTAAGGATATGTGTTGAATGTGTTGAGATTTTGTGTCCTTCCCCCACTTGGCCGACTTTTGAATGAAATATGGGGACATTTTCCATCAATTTATATAAATATAGTATGTGTATGTATCTAGTATTTAAAGTGTAGTAAATTGTATATACTTGAAACGTTTCGTTATTTCTCGTTAAAATGATTAAAATTCGTAAATAAAATGGACTCGTTAATACATTGGAACTAAATGTATAACCCTTGAATACTTTCACATATACATAGAGATTTTTGGGCATTCGACTTAGATAGCTAATAATTATACGGCATTAGGATACGTCTAGATATACTAAGTCAAAATTCTCGATACAGGAGAATTTCACTTAATTGACCGTCTCATCAGACGAGATAAACTTGATTAACGTAATTAATTGAGATTAGAACTAACCGCGTGTTAATAAATTACGAGTTGTTACACAAAGATGGCGGAATCAAGCATGGCAAGTCAAGCCAACAGAAAACTAGCCTCCATATTTTCTTGGAAGTCTCGCAATTAACAAACAAATGTCGGGCGGTCTCGGGTTCAAGGGAACAAATTGGGCATAAGACCGAAGGAGTATCAATACCTCTATTAGAAAGGTTAACACGACAAGGAACACGATCAAGCATGACTCTCCAAACAAGGATATTAACCTTCTTAGGCACAATCTTACACCATCTAGTTACATCCGAATCATCCTGGAAAGTGTGATCATCAATCAAAATCCAGGTTTCTTTGACGGTAAACCCACGGCTTTCATCCAATTTCCAAATCCAAGTATCCTCATGTTGTTGAAAAATAATATCCACCAAAGCCTCCCTTAAATCTTTCCATTCGCACTCTTCAACTCCACCTCTAATATCTCTACGCCAACAAGGAGCGAAAGTAGTACCATCCCATCGGTCCCTAAGTAAGCAATGTTTCTGATTCTCCAAAATGTACAAGCAAGGAAATCGATCTTTAAGAGAGTTTTGGCCGAGCCAAATATCATGCAAAAAAAGAATGCGACGGCCATCACCAACTTTAATAGAAAGTGTATTAATAGGAATAATGCCATTATCATGTAAATCCAAAGCAATCCTAGAAATATTATTCCATACACCAAACCCGGTAGGACTATTTGAAGTCCACGACAGAAAGGAATGAGGCTTAAAAAGATTATTTAGGACCTTAACCCAAAGCGACTCCGGTTCATTCACATAACGCCAACGCCATTTTAAAAGCAATCCTTTATTAAAAGCATCAAGAGATCCAAAACCAAGGCCACCACAATGTTTACTAGCCAACGCTTTATCCCATTTAACCCAATGCATTTTCCTAAAGTCGTCATTCCCACCCCAAAAAAATCTAGCACGTAAAGATTCGAGTTTCTTGATAACCAATTTCGGCATTCGAAAAAGAGACATGTAATACGAGCCCAGGGATCCCAAAACTGAAGTAATAAGAGTAGACCGACCTCCATAAGATAAAAGACTCGCCTTCCACTTAGAAAGGCGTTTAGAAAATTTATCAATAACCGGCTTCCACGAATCATATCTTTTCATATTTGCCCCGATAGGAACCCCCAAATAAGAAAAAGGTAAAGAATCTTTAGCACACCTCGCCATCCTAGCAAAATGCTCAATATCCGCCATCCGAACCCCAATACCATAAATCTTAGATTTTTACAAATTTATTTTCAAGCCCGACGTTAAATAGAAACACGAGAAAGCCATCAAAACATTTTGCAAATTATCCTCGGTCCAATCTCCCAAAAAAAGCACATCGTCCGCATAGATAAGATGAGAGAGGGAAAAATCACCAACCTGAATACCACGGATATATCCACCCTCTTTCAAATCTTCCAAACCAACGTGAAGACCCTCCATAGCCAAGATAAATAGAAAATGCGCCATGGGATCCCCCTGCCGAAGACCACGCTCAAAAGAGAACTCATTAGTAGGACTACCATTGAGGAGAATAGAGGCCCTAGTGGAATGAAGGCATCCAGAAATCCAGCTTATCCACCTGCGACCAAGACCCATAAAAGACAAGATAGATAATAAATAAGTCCAGCTTAAAGAATCATAAGCTTTCGCAATGTCAAGCTTAAGGAGCATCGCTTTTTTCTTTTTGCGCCTGTAGTGATCAACCACCTCATTAAGAATTAGAGGACCGTCCAGAATATTCCTCCCTTTGATAAAAGCCGATTGAGAAGAACTCACCACCGAATTCAGAACTCCGGACAATCTATTAGCCAACACTTTAGCAATAATTTTATATTGAATCCCAATTAAGCTAATAGGCCGAAAATCATCCACAATAAGTGGATTAGGAACCTTAGGAATAAGCGTAATAAAGGAAGAGTTGCAACCAGGAGGAAAAAAACCAGTCTGAAAAAAACGAATCACAAACGCAACCACATCATCCTTAAGCAAATCCAAAAAATGTTTCAAAAAACCAAAAGTGAATCCATCCGGCCCCGGTGATTTATCACTACCACAATCCCATACAGCTTCTTTGATTTCAGATTCGGTCACCTCCCGCTCCAACATGTCCACCTGAGATTGAGACAAAGACTTGAATCTAGCACTCTTGGAAGCCATAGGTATAAACGGAGTTCGTTTGAATTTATTAGAGAAATGCTCAAAAAAAAAGCGGATTTAACATCCACAGGAGCGTCAATCCAATGGCCATCGACCTTAAGACCTTGAACCGCTAGATTTTTTCTTGATTTATTGACGTAGGCGTGGAAAAACCGAGAATTCTCGTCCGCATCAACAGCCCATTTAATTTTTGCCTTTTGTTTAGCATCAAGAGATTCAACCAATTCGGCTTCTGCAATTTTATGGCAAAGTTCCTTCCTAGTCTTCCAATACAAATCATTTGCGTGGCCACTATCAAAATTAATATCCAAAGTCACAAGTTGATCTTTGAGGGACTTCACAGAAACATTTTTAGAAGCGGCTATCCAAGATTTAATATCACTTTTGAGGTGTTTCAGCCGCATGCGGAATCGAGTAATGGGGCAAACAATATTCAAAGCAAAGTTATTCCAAGACCGTCTAACCTCACTGTCAAAACCATCCATACGCAACCAAGAATTAAAAACTTTAAAAGGAATTGGCCCATAATCAAGAACTTTCTGAGTAAGCAAAATGGGATGATGATCGGAGACGGTTCTATCAAGCACAGTAGCAATGAGATCACCAAAAATTGAACACAAGTGCGGAGATAAAAGAAACCTATCCAATTTCGCAGCCGTAGGTCCTCCAACTCGAGTAAATCTGTGCCCTCCCAACGGAACATCAACCAAAGAATTTTCACGAATAAAATCATTGAATCCATCCGCACAAGCTTGATTAACAGACGAGCCAAGCCTTTCCGAAGCATTCCTTACCGCATTAAAGTCACCAAATAAAATCACATCACCATCACAATTCGTTATAAAGCTCGATAAAAAACGCCACAGTTGTCTTTTAGCCAAGTCATCCTGCGGAGCATATACATTAATCATAAAACATCTAAAATTATTAGCGATCCACTTACCTTCAACAATGAGCACATGCGAAAAACTCAGGACTTTAGAACTTTGAAACAACGACGGATTCCACACCGATAAGATACCACCAGAATGACCTCTAGCCGAAGAGGTTGCAAAGCCAAAATGACAATTACCCCAAAGCTTCCGAATTTTACCAAGGTCGACAGACGTCATGAATGTCTCTTGAATACCACAAAAGTTGATACAATGTTTAGATAACATGGAAGAAACCTTAGAAAGTTTATTAGGGTCTCTACCACCGAAACCACGCAAATTTAACGATAAGACATTCATTTTAAAAACTTCCCGTCACGCAAACTGTTAACCAAAGATTTCAACACTACCTGGTCCGACGGAATCTCCAAACCAAACACACCTCCCAGCCGAGTTAGCCTAAGCAAGCATTTAGAAGGGGATTCATCCACATTGTTACCATGAAATAAATTCCCTCCAACCCCTGAGTTAGCATCAGAGGCATTATGAGAATGAGCCAAACCAGGTTTTGCTTCACCTTGTTTAGGAGTACCTTTAAAACCCGGTGGCGTCGAAACAACAGAAGATGGATGCAAATTAGGAGCAACATCCTTAGCCACATCATCTACCAAAACATCACCGTCCCCTTCACTTTTATCAGTAGCATCAAACATATTTTGATCAATGATGTCTCTATCGTTATCAACTGAAATGTCCAATGGCTTAAAGAAAGAGCCAGACCCAATGTCACCATGATCCACACATCCATTTGAGTCCCCCAAACAAACCTTCATTTCCTCATGCTCATTATCCCCACGTGTATCAACATTATTAAAAAGGTTTCCAATAGATGGTGAATTATGATAAATATTATCCCTATCAGAAAGAAAATCATCCTTATCGAAATCTGCATCACCAACAGAACCACCATTACCAGACGAATCACTCGATTCAGACAAGAAGCTACCATCCTCAGATGGTTCAAAGGCAGGCGTCCAGAGAGCAAACTCATTAGCATGAACCACAAAAATACAATCTCGATATGAAACCTGAATCTTTTGACGAACACGATCAAGTGACTTAGTAAGAATACACACCTTAGCATGCGCCATAGGACCCTCACAATCCATATCCACCAGCACCGATTGACCCCATATGTTACCAATTTTTTTGATCACATCAGGAGACCAAGAAGCCAAAGGAAGCCCAAGCAACTCGACCCAGACACATTTTTCATCAGGTATAAAATCATGCGAGACTTCCCTGAACTCCTCAAAAAGATTTGAAATACGGTCCGACTTCCTGAAAGATTCAACTTGAGAAGAAGAAGCAAGCTCAATCCAAACCCAACGTCCACCAACATACCGAATGGCAGCATCCATAAAACCTTCAGCCTTGGCATGATTAAGAATATCACAAATAACCTCTATATCCGTTACCTTTGCCAACACGCTATTATCCAAACTTCCATAGTCCATACAATCTTCCTCCGCTATAACAAGAACATCTTCATTACTCTTTGAAGGCATGGAAGATCGCACTCCAATAGAGGAATGATCCGTCTCAGACCCATCTTTCGAAGTGCGGTTAATATCCTGCTTATCAATCTTCTTCCATCGTAAAACATCGGCATATGATTTATGCAAACCCGAATCCTTAACCTTAGAAGACTGACAATCAACATTGACCTTCTTAGCATTATTATCAACCCTGCCCTTGTCATTAACAGGAACACTAACCCTGGCTAAATCCGCAAACAAAAGAGACTTTCCCATCCAAGTCGATCGCAAATTAAGAATCATAGCATCAGAATCTTTAACGTTTTTGAATCGAACAAAACCAAAACGAGCCCCGTTTTTGGATTTCTTGGAAGCAATGTAAACATCAACAACAACCCCCCATTGAGAAACCGTATCCCAGACATCCTTAACCGAAGCTTTCCAGGGAATATTGGTAATGAAAAACGATGTAGCAAGTTTTTCGAAATCCCGAAAATTAGGTTTTTTTTCATGATGAAAAGGTTTAGTATTACCTCGATACGCCGGCTGCTTTCCATGCACATCGTTCAAAGAAGAGGGATTAGGGTTACCTTCATGGATCCATTGCCATTTTCCATCTTTCTTCACCAATCGATCACCGTTTTGCCGCCGTCCAGAAGTAGGGTTTGAAACGCCCTTGCCGCCCATATAGTTAACAATGTTTTACTTTTAGCCTCTCCTTTTTATTTTAAGTTGTGTTTTTTATAAAGTAATGTAGAACTTTTTTTTAAGTAATGTTTTATAAAGTAATGTCATATCTCGATGACGATTAGTGTTTTTTTTTTAAAGTATTATGTAGTGGTTTGTTTTAGTTTTTTAAAGATTATGTAATGGTTTGTTTATTTTTAAGTATTATGTAATGTTTTTTTTTTATTAATAAAATGTTATGTTTTTTAATTTTATATAGTTTTTGTGTGATTTTATGTATTAAAAATAAATGGAAAAGAAAAGGTGATGTGGCAACTAGGTGATTAGGTGAAACCAATGCTACCAAATTGGTGAAAATTAGGGTGAATTGGTGAAGTGTGAGTTGGAAGGTTTTTATGGGGTATTGATGATGTGGAAAATTGATGAAGGGAGGGATAGGTGAAACCACTCCCTCCCCCCTTAGATGCGTTGATGGGTGAAATGGATTGTTTATTTTTCTCAATTACAACAATTATGTATTTATGTTTTTATAGGAATCATTGGACAATAATTCCATCCTATCAATTGTAACACTATAATATTATATAAAATTATATTATATAAATATATAAAAATACATTATATAAATATATATATATATAAATGCATATAAGTAAAAATTAAATAACCCACGAAACCTAACGTATAACTAAAAACTTCAACGCCCTTGGCTCGAACTCCCAGTCACCGTAGAGAAGTTTGAACTTCTCCTTAGCAATTCTCACTCCGCTAAATAATGAAAAAGCCAACCACACATTTCTGTATATTCGACCAAAGCATTTTGAATTCTTGTCTCGTTTGCACCGCTAGGATGGTTGTTCATACGTGTGAAAATTTGGTTGAAGGAGTGAATTGATGCGTGCATGTGGCGCCATTTAGCCGAAATAGTGTCTTTGTCCCGATAATTGGCCGGTTGGTTTTCGAGAATGAGGAACACATTGGTTATTTTTGTCCAAAACGTTTTTTCTCTTATGTAATTCGCTACAAATTTTATCAAGAAAAAATGTTTGTTAATTGAATAAACAATAGAACCACTAAAAGTACGGATAGTTTTTGTAGACGATGAATCGTATTCAAAATATCAAACGCGTTTTGGGTTGATATTTTGAATACAATTTATCGTTTTACAAAAACTATCCGTATTTTTAGTGGTTTATTTGTTTATTCAATTAACTAACATTATTTTTTTTTTGATAAAAACTTACCGCACATCGGGTCTTCCGCTACCTCGAGCCAAGCTTTGGCTAAACTCATTTCTTCCGACTTTGTCCAAGCCATCGCTTTATTTTTTGTTGTATAAAAATGTGTTTTATAAAAAAGTGAAATTTTATAAAATATGGAGAGAAAGAGAGAAACATTGTATAAAAGTGTGAAGAATGGGGTAAAAGTTGGAGGATTTATAGAGTTAAAAAAAAATAGAGATTTTTTATTTTTTATTTTTTATTTTTTATATAAAACTAACCGTTGAACGGCTTGAATTTTTGAAAAACACAATCTCGTGGGCGACGTATTGGTGCCGGGCAACTCTCTTTTTTTGGCTAAGTCGTCCTCCGGGGCGTTGTGCGGGGCGGCATCGGGGCGTCTTGGGGCATCATCGGGCAAAAAACGCCCCATTCCGAATATTCTTATTAGGTATTAAAAACAGCAGATATGTAGGAACAAAAAGCATTTATCGGTAGCTATTACATGATATATATAACCAGCACTTCTTCTGTCCCATTCGGAGATACCTTCTTTATATCTCAAATTTTTTTGCAATAATGCTGCCGTGTACTCCGTGCAGGTTTCCCATATGATTTTACAAAGGGTAAAACTCCGGTTACACACTCCATTGGTAACTTACATGATTAACCGAATGAAACTTCAGCTTTTACAAAATTTTCTTCAATCACCACATGTTTTTGTGTGTGTGTTTTTCTTCATATCCGACTATCGAGCGAGTTTAACGTGAATTGGGGTGAAAAAAAATTCATGATTACGACTAACAAGCTTTGAAGGCACTCAAGATTTCTACATTGTTTTATGAAACATTTAACCACTTAAACTAACGTAGTTAGAGAGTCTTAATATGATCTTTCATCTTTTCTGATCCGTCGTTCGTCGGTATACCGTAAAAATGGCATAAACAAAGTTAAAAATAAACGCATTACTCTTCTTCTTTGGTTCACCGCCCTTTGTATGAATTTGAAATCTTTTTCCCTTTGCATAGCTTTGTATTACCATTATTTATTCCATTATCAGCAGTGACACATGATCTGGCACAAAGAAACTCATCGGCTTTTGGATTTTGAATCAGGCATTCTCTGAGTCCCGGCCCAAAGACGGTCATATCCTCCAACATGAGTAGCATACTTCGTGTCAAAAGATGAACTCATATGAAAAAAATATTGTCTAGTTGGTGTAAATCATGAAATACTCCTGTCCTGTCCATTGAAAATCATCTATGATAACGAATTGTTTCTGGTTCGGATAACAAGTGATTTTTGGATAGAAAATCCTTCCATAGGATGGATATGGAGACAACACAGCTTAGAGACAGCGACGTAATCTTCTCTCTTAATCTTAAATTCCAATTTATAATTTTGTTGTCATTTAATGAGTAATTGGTATCATCTTACTAGGCGTAATATGAAACACATGGTAGCTTAGTGGTGGGAGACGTACAAGATAAAAGCGGGGGTCATAGGTTCACATCCTCTTAATTATAGTGTTATGTGACTTACCTCATTTCATTTTGGCCGTAGAACATGCTGGTAGAAAACTGATAACGGATCGGTCATCCATGATTTGATAAAATGATATTAACGGTACCATACTTGGTGGAGTGGTTGGGTTTTTTTTTTTTTTTTTTTT
>JAOXNX010044889.1:0-13503 GCA_028566075.1 Solidago caesia | reverse complement strand
ATGAAAACTCCCTCCATTTTCTAGAAAATTAGAAATAGAAAACTAGAAAACATTTTCTCCAACTAAACGCACCCTTAATGTTTCTTCAACTTCGAAATTCACTTTACAAACTTTTGTATTGTGTTAGAACAACAATGTTTATCCAAAGAACCAACTTGTTTTTTTTTCTTTTCGGTTTCGGGCGGTTTTGATACCCAAAAACCGGTACCAATACCAATACCATAACTTCAATGCGGTATTCGGTTCTTAATTTTCAGTATCAACGGGTTCGATACCGAAAACAATCCCTAGTTTATCATCCACATGGTTCCATGGCTTATATACATAGTTCCAGATCTATCACGTTCTACCGTTCTAGTTTGAAATTTGGATTTAAGTCCATCAATCATTTACCATTAAACCAATTCTGCAACTGGACTTCCTTTCAGGCCTTCCTTATGAAAAATTTATTTGTTTTTTTTAAGATATGTTTGATATTTTAATAAGTAAATTTTTAAAAATATAAGCTGTAATAATATACTAGCAGATTATCCCGCATAGCGGTAACAACGATAATAGTTTGCTATGGTATCCGAAGTTTTGTGTGTATGTGTGTGCACGGAGGGTGTTTCTTGGAAGATGAAGGAGATGAGGGGTGGGGAGATGAAGGGGTGAGCACAAAACCGAACCGAAAACCAAAAAACTGATATAAACCGGAAAAATCAAACCGAAAGAACCAACGGTTTTGGTTTTGGTTTTGGTTTCTGAAAACCAAAAGTTTTGGTTCGGTTTCGGTTTAGCATGAAAAACGATCCATAAAAACCGAACCGAAACAAAAATATATATTGTTTAATTTATTTTATATTTATATCCTTTTACTACTTATGATTTATTAGATATATTAACATATTTGTTTTTTGAGTGTATATCAATTATATGTTTTAGGTGAAAATACACAATAAGATCGATTTGGTTTAATAAATTGTATATTGAATCAATGCATAAAAGATATAAATAATTATGTGAAATCAATTTTATGTTTTGAGTTTCTTTATAATATTATTTGTTTAACAATTAAATGTTTTATTTCTAACTTGATGAGCTCAAATTGTTATAGTGTAATCATTGGGCATAAACTTTAAACTTTTCTAGCCCAAGTTGGTCCAAACCCACAAGTGGTTAAAAACCGACTAAAAACTTAAAACACCGAAATAGGCCCAAACTGAAAAACCGAACCATTTAAAACAAAAACCCAATGGTTTTAGTTTTCAAAACCAAATTGTTTCGGTTGGGTTTTCGGTTTTAGCCTAAAACTGACTCATACCGAATGTTGTGGGAAAAAAATGATTATGTGGAAGTGATGTGAAGTAAAGAGAGGGGTGTTGTAGTGTTATTTTAGAAGAGTATTCCACTATTCCTACTACCCTTTCAAAAGATTTAATCAATAGATAAAAATACTTGCCTTGTGTTCTCTTCGAACACCAACACATCTTTACCCAAGTAATAGCTACTAACAATATTCACCTATTATTGGGTACCATCATTTGTAGTTAGGTTAAAGCCAAGAACAAAATGCCATGTCCAAAGATTTGAATCTATGATCTTTATTACAAATTGGTTCATCATACATATACTACAATAATTTTTTGACGGAGGGATGATTTATGTAAAGCCGAAAGCTACGACAATATTACCATTACCCTAATATGTTAATATCTTGTTTTTATTTTGATGTAAATTGTAATTTACTTATTTCATTGTTGTGTTTTTTTATTTTCTCCTTTTTGATTTGTTTCCCATCTCAAAACTCATTAAAAGTTGACTTTTTATAGCTACAAAAAAATCTTGAGTTTCTTCAACTTGTTCTTATAATTCTCAAGTTTTGGTGTGTGCATAAGTAACTTCACTGTTAACTCATTTATAATTTATTTTTATTTTTTCTATATTGTATTTAGCATTTTAACATACCAAAGTCCAAACAATATATTAATTAAACACCGAATCCAACTTTGTTCTTAATAGCAAATGAAATCATCTCTTTCCACATGTAGTATACACATCAGCTCTCGTGTCGACCTTTAGATCATTCACACTCACAACCTACATCAACTCAATCTTTAATAAAAAAATTTTTTCTCTCATTTCCAACTAAACAACCTAACCTAACTCAAATTTTCACTCACATTCACAACCCAACCTAAACCACCTTTTTATTATATTAATAATAATTTATAATTTATTTTACCATATTAAAAATAATTATTTTATTTTAAATAAATAAATAAATTATTTTTACAATAATTTTATAAATATAAAAATAACCAAAAGAAAATACAATATTAGTAAGATATTTAAAAATGTACATTTCTTGCGATAGCTCTGTTTTTAATAAAACTTAGGTCAAAATATTCGTAAAAGAAAAATAAAAAACACCATGTTTTATATTTTTATAAAAAAATTATAAAATGTAAGATATAAAAGGAAAACTAATAAGGTTTATAAATAATTTAATTATATATAATAAAAAAGTGATAAAATCCAATCTTATCTTATTGTGACAAGTGACAAAGTTGTGGGTTGTGACCTAGGATGGTTGAGTGACCTTGGTTGAGGGAAGTCATAACTTTTTACTTTTTTTTTTCTTTTCAATTTTAGCAACCAACCTAAACACTGCATTCTTGAATTATGTATTGGATGGAATGGAAAGGAAAGGAAAGATAAAATATAGATTTTTGCATTCTTGAGGTTTTTTTTTATATAAAGAAAGGAATGGAAAAGAAATGGAATTTTTGGAGTTTTTGATTGAAAAGTTTTCCGCCTAAAAATGGCCGGATTGTCAATTGTGAAGGAAAACTAGCTATTGTGTTATGTAATTACTATGCAATACTTCACTCATTTTACACCTGACCTCCCTGTATCATGCAAAACCATATCAGGTATCGTTTTTTTTTTTTGGGAATGACGCTATGAGACTTTCATAGAATAATACTTTCGCATGATTCCATTAATTGTGTAAAACGTTCGTATGATTCCTGTAAAAAATAAAAGTTTTTTTTTTTTGGATGTGGAATTATTTTTATATATGGAAAAAAAAAATGTAAAACTACATATTTTTTTATTTTTCTTTCTTTTCTTTTTAACTTCACAATGTAATTAATTGTTTATTTTTTCCCACTTCTTTCATTTTCTTTTAAACTCGAGAATGAGTTTTTTATATATAATTTATTTATTTTTTTCCACTATTTAATCCTTTTATTTCATTTCCTCTAATTTAAACTCAAGAATACTACATAAAAAGTCATGATAGTTGGGAGTCTACACACATTGACTTAGATTCATTGACCCACATGGTCTACACACATTTGTCTCCTAACAGACAAATGTCATTTTTTATTTAGTTAATATTGTCTCTTATGGTCCATACAACCATGAGATCCTAGACATTTTGAAAATTAAAGCAAGATTTTGTCCATCTAAATTCACTAGACGTATGTCTGTACAATGCGGCGGTGATGGTGGTGGCGGAGACGGCGGCGTCGGTAGTGGCGGTGTGATGGTGGTGGCGACTGGTGGTGGTGGTGGTGACAACTAGTAGTGTAGACTATTGATGTAAAGGTTATTGATGTAAAAGGGGGTAATGTAGTTATTTTAAGAGTTAAAGAGTAGATGTTGTAAATTAATTTCATTAAGGGTATTATAGGTATATTAAGTTTTAAAATAATAAATAAAGAGGGGTACTTTGGATAGTTTAAAGTTATACTTGAAAAAAATGAAGGGGTTAATGCTTTATATAGTAGTATAAATAATTTTATACTTAAAAAACATTTTTTAGTTCAAAATGGTCCTTTTTTTATATATTTTTTCTGTAATGCATAAATTGGAAATGCTTTTGTAAAACCAAACGAATTTCATTTTTTTAATGCATAAATTGGAAAATCTTTTGTAAAAACCAAACGAAGGGTATATATGTAAACTAAGCATTTTCTCTTTTCTTTTGAAAGTTTTATTTGATTTGATTTTCATTCACAGCAAACGCATATACTTTGGAAGTTTGATCTCTCCATTATTTCTTTCAGTAAGTTTGTATCCTCTCTAAATTACTTTTATCTGTATCTATCTCTTACTAAACATTATATTATAATAATAATAAAAAGTTAAAATTTTCATCTTTTTGGCTTTTAAGTTTGAACAGTTAAAACCCAATTCAGTTTTAGGGTTTCTTGAGACAGTTTTTTAACTGTTTGTTGTAATATTTACATTTTAAAATTAGTTATCATGCCGGGAAGTAGTTCAAGAAGTAAACCCCACATAGAAAAAAGGAAACTTTATGTGAATGCGAATGGGAATGATGAGATTTCGATGGATATGAAACGTCGAAAGGACAAGATTTATGGCCGGAGTGACGATGAGGGCGAGGTTGTGAATGTTGATGATATGAAGTTGAATTCGAAATTTGTGGGTGGGGAATTGAAGGGGTTCGGAAAAGAAAGGGAAAAGAAAGTTTATGATGATGATGATAGTAAGGTTGAGAAAGTTGAAAATCAAGCAAAGAAAAGCGGAAGGGAACATAACGGTATGATCATTTTGTGTGTTTATAATTTTGTCGTTTTATTATGTTTTTAGTGGTAGTGGATATGTTGCCAGAATGATTTAAATGTATGATCATTACGCGTATATATCTGCATCCTAAGTTGAATTATTGGAATTGTTTTCCAATTGTATATTAGGGATCTGCAAGATTAAGAATTGGGAACTAGTATTCCCTTGCCAAGAATTAGGATTGGACCAGTGCTAGACACCTTTGTTTTGAGATTAATGGTACGTCAATCTTTAAAGTTTGTTGCTTTAGATAGTTTGTGGAGTAGTTGAAATACTAGTAGATATGTTGCCAAGATGATTTTAATGTATGTTCAGTGCACCCTAAGTTGAATCATTGGAGTTGATTTCCAGTTGTATATTAGGAATCTGCAAGATTAAGAATTGAGACCTCCTAGATACCGTTGATTTGATAATTCCTAAAGTTTGTGGCGTTAGTTTTTTCGAGAAATAGCAAACTTTTTTTTGAACGGTATTAGATATGTTGCCAAAATGATTTAAATGTATGACCGGCATGTGAAATTCAAATTCATGGTTTAGTTTGTATGTTTTGTGATCGCTTGTCCATTTTATTATTTATTTTATCTCGCTGCACTGTTATTGTTGAGTTTTAATACCCTAGGTTGAATCGTTAGAGTTGATCTCCAATTGTATGTTAGGGATATGATCACTGGTAATTTTTATCGCAGACAATAGGCGAATGTTTGACACTGTTGATTTGAGATTAATGGTTTACATTGATTAGTCACAATTACATTAAGTAGTTATGTGGTAAATCGGTAATACACTAAGGCGGCTTTACTAGCCCTACCATGAAAGTGGTAGCTTTTGGATTTTACAGTTTATATTGTCATAATGTTGTCAATATTTGGCTGGCTTTCATCCAAAAAGTTCTACTGCCTCCTTTTCTGTGCCATTTCCTTTTTTGTTGCTTTATCTCTTATCTAAACTGTTGCCAAACAGATGTAAAGGTGAAACCGTTTGATATTCATTTCTGATTAGGAAACCATTAACATTGTGCCCTCTTTTGACCTTTTTCCCTCTTTGTGATTTCATCTGCTGAGCGTTTAAACTATCTTGTATGGTGGTTCCTAGTTATAAAGTTGGTATGGGTAACTTGGAAGGATGCTACTATGTGGAGAAGCTTTGCATTTTAGAGGTGCTCAAAATTTCTGAAACTGAAAAAACCAGCCAATGTCACCAGTTTTTTTAATCCGATTTTGACGGAAACCAAAAATTTTAAAATCTAGTTTTTGTATTTTTAGGCCCACCAATACTAATAAATAAGTAGCCCACATTAGTATAATATCCCATGCCATTTGTTAGCCCAAAACAAATAGTGAAAATAGGCCCCACTAGTAAAATTCACTATATATTACTCGATAGTCAATACTCATTCCGAGTTATGACTTGATTAGGGTTTTCACATTTCCGTCCTCACTCTTATCGCCGTCTACGTTTCCATGAATTTAATGTTGTTCAACGACTTGGTTTAGATATTGGTGAGGTTTCATGTACGTTAATCTGATAATCTTGCATTTTGATTGTCTGATCTGTTTAGGAATTAGGAATTAAGAGTCCATAAATGCATATCGAGTCCTTGGCAGATATTGCATAAGTTAGCATTTTTGGTGGATTTGATTTTAAGATCTAAGACCTCTATCCGTGCTTATTGAGTTCTCGTAACATTAAATGTCTTTGAAGTTTGGTTGCTTCTATATTCAAGATCCTATTTACTGTTGATTCAGTCATTGTTTTTTGGTAGTTTCTGATTGTTCAATATAACTATGTCTAACTCCTAGAAATGGTTAATGAATATGGTCATCAGATCTAGTTTATGTTTTCATGATAATGGTGTCTGTTAATTAGAAAGCGGTTAATTCGTTAACCTAACCGGAAAATACCAGTGTTTTCAGTTTAGGTTCAAGAAAATGTTAACTGGCTAACCGATTACTGGTTAACTTATTGTGGACACCCCTTTAGTGCATAAGGATGTTCGGTACATTGATGTAGATATGTATGTACTAGGAAATTGGTTATGAGGGGATTTCAGTAAACTGTTGGTTATAATGGTGGATCAAATCGTTTGATCTTGAAAAAATTTGTTTATCATGAAAAGTTTGGAATTGTTGGCTTGCAATTGCATTTTATGGAGTAAATATTGGATATACATATACTATGCTAAATTTGGAAGAAGTCTTTTGGAATGAAAAAATTGAGCGTCTTGTGGAATATCATGGAAGATGTCTTTCATTATGGACTTGTGCTGTAAGGCAGTAAGAACTTGTCTGTAAATCGTCTATTGAATCAATTTATCTGGTTATTAGAACTGGGTTTCTATATTTTTGTCATCAAGTTTTGCTAATGATGCTTAGGGTATATGGAGTATATATATTTTTATATATCTTCTTATTTCTATTTTGTTTGATGATAGTTCTTCCTTAAAGAATACATACATTTAGGCCACACATGCTAACTGGGTGGATTAAGGAACAGGTGGTTGCTGGAATCTGTTCCTATTGGCTCATTTTGCTTGGGGAGTTAGCATTTAGCTAATGGATTTGCCAAATACAGAACTTCATATTCTGTGCATTTTTATTTAGGTGGTGGCTTGCTCCATGGTGTTTGATTGGGAAAGGCCTTTGTTGTTTGTCTTGATTTTGTTCATTACAGGTGGCAAAATGGCATGTTGGGTAACGGGTCAAAATGGATATTACTTTTATATGGTTGGAATCGGTTTGCCAGTTTGGTCACAAATGTATGTTATTCCATTTCTAATGATATTATTTATTGAGCAAAATAAATTAGGAGTTTTATGCTTAAAAAACATATTTTGGGTGACTATCGGCCCGTTCAACCCATTTTACTCTGTTTTTAAGCTACTAATTTTTATTTTACACATTTCACCTGTTAGAGTTGTAACATAACCTAAGTGTTCATATGGAAATGGATTGAATTGCCACCTCTATTGATATGCTTATGGGAATGCTCTTTTCTTTCTTCATCAATGTGCAATGTTTGTTTGTTTGTGTTTGCTATTGCTTTTCTTGCCTGAATTTTTCAACAGCCAGTGTTATTGCTCTCCCGTAACCAACTACTCGATTAGTTATATATTTCTAGGTAACCTTGCTTACTAACGTGTTGATCACTGACAGTTTTTTTTTAATGTCTTTTCATCTCCTTTCAGAGTGGCACGTAGAAGAAGAATTGCGAAACACTGTGCTAGAGAAAGAACTCAATAAAAGAATGAAGAGAAGAGGAGGTTACAGTGACAATGATATTAAACACAAGGATGAAGTGTATATATATCGGGAAAATGGTGAGCGAGCTAGCAAGAGTAGGGATGTTAAGCATCAAGCAGGAAGTGAAAATGATAACAAACACAAGAACGAGAAATACCGAGAAAGTAGTGAAAAAGATAGACAACGAGAAGATAAACACCGTGAAGATGGTAATAGAGATTATAAGCACAGGGACGAGAGATATTTGGAAGAGAGACGCCGGGAAGAGAGATATCGAGAAGATGTTGACCGGGACCATAGGCACAATATAGGACTGCCCAGAGATGATACTGATAGAAGGAAAAGATCAAGAGACCACTCTAGTGACTTTGAGACCAGGAATCCGAAGGACGATAATTATAGGAAAACAAATAATCGTGGCGGAACCCTGATTAATGATGATCGAGCTGACATGCGTAATAGGAGGAGAGATGGTAAAGATGAAGTTACTGATTATATAACTCGTATCGTCAAGGATCAAAGGTCAGAATCAGAGAAAAGATTTCTGAGTTCTGATAGAGGATGGCCTAGTTCTCGCAATGATGATATGAAAATGACAGCCAACTCTTTTCATCACAGGAGCTCCCCTAGTGGCACATTTTACCCTTCAAGAGATCATCACAGGTATATTTTATTAGGTTTCTATAGCCTCCATCTCAGCTGGGAATACAGTTTATACGTAGGGTACCTTGTCTTTCTTAGGGAGGTGGCACAATTGCAGGCCAGGTGGGCTGGGTAATTTTGTTACTGGTCAATATGGGCGAGGTTGGAGTCGAGTTGGCATCATCATCCTCTAAAAAAGCGTTATGATTCACTAAAGGGAACCACGGTAGAGGATCCAACCCGGATCCAAAGTGAGTGAGTTAAAACAGGTCTGAGCAAAAACAAGCAACTTTTTGGCACAGGTCAAATGGGTTGGGTTGGGCCACAAACGATTATTTTTAACATGTGAACACTTTCATACTTCTATTTTCTTGTCTTGAGCTATATAAAAAGTACATTATTGCAATTAAAATTTTACTTATGAATAAAAAGATTGGGAGTTTTTACACTTTCTTTAATACACTTAAGATGACTTTTGATCTGTTTGACCCACTTGATAAGTTCAATCTGTTTCATCTTTTTATTTTTTAAAAATGGTATAAATGTATAACCTGGAGTGACCTGTTCACTCATAAACGAGTTGAAACCACCACCTCTAAAAACTAGTAATTTTGTGCGCTGGATATGAAAAAATGGGAGAGAACTAGGCAAGGATTTCTGGATGTTTTGAGGGGAATATGTTGGTTCTTGGGTCCACTTTTTGGTAGATATAATATAATGATGATATCTTTCAAATATTTATTTGAATGATGTTGCATATTATGTGGTAGGTGTGTCTTAAATTGTTTAGCTATGTCAGATTTTTAGAACAAGTTATTGAATATAAAATTCCAATAAGTGCTCGGTAATATGCATGCGATGATTCTATTTTTAGACTACTATTTGGAACAATATGAGCAATTATGTATCTTTTGTGTTATTCAGGGTTTCAAAGCAAGAAGAGCATAATGTTAACTCTAACAGAGATGATAAAACTTCTTCTCGCTCACTGGATAAAATCACCCAGAAATGTGACAACCGTGTTAATGATGTACCAGTCCAAACAGGGATGAGATCGAATATGCATCCGTCCGCCATATTCCCTTCACCAAAAAATAACGAAGACAAGGATTTGAACAGGCTTGATTTTAGGAGTAATGTTGATGTCAAAGAATCAGGACAACGAAATCTTGATAGCCCAATAGGTTTTGGTCCTAACATGGGAATTTGGTCAAGTAGTCAAACCAATTGGAATAATTTTCCAAATTGGCCCTCCAATTCAGCCAATGGTGGTTACATGCCCTTCCACCACGTTCCTCCTCCAAACTTTAACCCGGTTATGCAGCAATTTCGTCCTCCATTGTTGCCTCCGCTATTTGGTAGACCCCCAGTGAACATGAATCATGGTGGTATGCCTTTTACTGGTCACAGGAATCCCATTGCATGGAGCAATCAAGTGGCGATTCCACCTTCCTTGCACGGCTGGGAATTAAACAATGCTGTATTTGGTGATGGATCTCATGAATATGGGAACTGGGACCATGGTAGAACTCAAATGAACCGTAAAATTATGGAGTCAAGTGCTGACATGGAATCTGGTGCCCAGAAAATTGACCAATCGGTTCATGAGCCTTCTGATGATTTTTGGTTCGCGCAGACGAGCCAGCACATTGAGAATGAACAAAGCCAACCCGCTATACTGGCTGAGACTGCAGACAAAACTCCAGAACTTATGAAGGTTACAAAAGTGGACGATACTTTAATTTCTCGGGATTATCTTTCAAAGATTGACATCTCTGAAGATCTTACTAGGCCCGAACTTTATGACCAGTGCAAAAGGATGTTGGGTTCAGATGAAGAATCAGTCTCTGATGAATTTGATTGCAAGATATTGTTTTTAGAGGTAAAGTTTCACGTTGCTTAATGCATATAATGATGTTTTCATTGTTTGTAGTTAGAGGTGTCAATTTTGACCCATTTATACTAATGGTCTGATTTGGGTTATAGTTTGCCCCTAACCGGTCAAAGGTATTGGAGGTGGCCCAAAGAGCATTTCTAATACTCCTAGCCTCTCAAATCATTTTTGTTTCAGAAGTTAGATTTCTTTTTCTGATGATATAGTTTTGTACTTATATGTAACACATTATCTATTTTTTAGAAACAGGCAAAAAATGTTTGTGGGTCAACCTGACCCATTCCGTTTCATACGGTACTAGAAAGCTGTTTTAACCTGATTCCATTTTGAACTGCTTCCCAACCCACCGATTTTGATACCTCTATCTGTAAAAAATAGCATATGATCATAGTTTGCTCTTCTATATAACAGGAGGGTGTAGAAGATGATATTACTAAGGGGGCTTCACTGTTTTCTGCTATACATGATTCTGTTTTTAAGGTTCGTCTTGTTCTATTTTTCCTTGTTTGTTATGTATGAACATGTTCACTTTGATGATTTGATCAATAAAATTAGGTTTAGTCGTGAACTAAAGAACTGGACAGAGCTTTAAGTTTGAAAATGTTAAAACTGTGATTGAAGCAAATGGTGGTTTGACCGGCACTCAGGTCCCTGTGTCCTTAATGGCACATTCCACGACTGAACAATGGACAATGATTTCTATTTTTGGAGGGATTTCTGTTGACATATCTTTGTCTATTTTATTTAGTTATATGCAATCTTTCAGTTAGCTTTTATAACATCCTATAAGAATAACCTAAGAAGTTGATATGCTTCCTGAACCGTGTGGTAGACTACATGTGCAATTGTGCAAACTCTTCTTGCTCCGTAAAATATTAAGAGGGAGAATGTATCAGCCGGTTCTGGTCTTTATTTTGTTATTCATTTGAGATACATTTGTTATTTTCCTCAACCTTGCAGAAAGCCATGTCGCTTTACACAAAGCAAAAGAATGATGCTAAATTGGTGGAGGAAGCTTTCAAGGGCGCAGTTTATGATGAATCAAAGATCCAGAAACTTGATATGGATTCTGTGAATGGACATACAACCCGCGTCAAGCCTGAGGCATCTGATGAATCGATCTCATCTTTACACAAACTGGACATGGAGGTGGATCTTTCTGTTGAAAAGAATAACAAAGAGAGTTGTGAACCTGGAGATATTACCTGTGACAAGCCCGAGACATCTGATGAATCGACATCCTCTTCAAACAAGATGGACATGGAGGTGGATCAACCTGTTCAAAAGAATGATAAAGAAAGTTGTGAACCATCTGTTGGTGAGTGTGAAGTCAAAGTCAAAGCCAAAGATTCTTGCAATGACTATGATGGTAGCAAGGAGCTTGATATACCAAGTGGTGATGTTTCTTTGTTGGTTTTGACGAATGTGTCGAGTAATGAGTTTAATGAGTTAGGGTCAGTAGATAGGAGTCGGATACATCAACATTCTGCTGAAAGTACACATTGAGACTATCATCTATTTGTGCCTTCAAATTGGGCTGTTGATGTTTTTCTTTCAGTCTGCTTATAAACTTTTAGCTTTGCTTCTTTAATAGCCAAATCCAATAAAACTGTGAAAACATCTCTAATTCAATATTATCGCTTGGCTAGTTTTGCTGTTAGTTCAGGTAATCTTGCCAACTCAAAAGGTGATAATGCCTTGCCATTGCCATTGCCAAGGTACGTGATTGAAAACATCTCTTTTGTTTTGACATTTTTCTATAATGCAAATAGGGGTATTATAACCAAAACTTGCCACTTTTCTTTTTTGATGTCGACTTGGAAAAAATGGATTGCAAGATCATAATCGTTTGTCCGGTGAAGTATCAACATTCTTTTTGAAAAATTTAGAAGCTGTAAACCAAATGTCACATGGAGTGCTTGCTTGAAAAACGATATGTTAAAATCTGCATCTTGCAAACTAGTTACCTTATAAAGGATCACTTTGAAAGAAAATCTTAACCCCCAACAACCGATTGTATTTCTTTTCCTGGAGTTAGTTTCATCCTTTTCTATTGTGCCATGCATGTCCTTGAGTTAAAAATAAGAACAGTCCTATAGTTGTTAAATTTGAAAACGATCCTAGTTTGAGAAATCATCCGAATTTCTACTACACCGATTTTGGGACATACACATGAATAAAGGCAAACCCCGTGTGTGTTATCCTCTTCCATGGGCACTGCAACAAACCCGTCATACCCATGCCAACTGCTTGCTCACCTAAGAGTCATTTGTGACTCCCACATAGGGATTATGCACCCGATCTTCCTTCTGCCTCAGCCTTCACAAATCATAAATCCAAATATCCCTGAATCTAACCACCCCAAGGTGGCCTAGTGGTCGGACGTTTTAATGTTTCACAAGAGGTCCCAAACTATTCCCACGTTCGAACCTCCCTAGGTGAACATCTTGGGGTGGTCAGGGAAAGGGTTGAGAATAGGTCACGGGGATACTAAGCTATGTTTCATGTACACCCAGCCAATACTGATTTCATGTAACACCAACACTGTTGGTCTCTCCTTTAAACCGGTCATCGTTTATATGATTACCCAAACCTTCAAACATTCAATGAAATAACTTCAACATAGTAACAACCATAGTGAATGCCTCGCCCCATTCAACATCAGACTGCACACCTCAATCCCGATATCTCTTTCTCCCCTACCAGCCCCTTCATGTACTTGATATATATATATATGTGACCTGAAATTTTGATTTGATTTTAGAACGGATTGATTATTGATTTAATAGTTTAGTTTGTGCAAGTATTGGGTATAACTCGATCCCAGTTTTGATTATTTACCCGACTGACCCGCTCATTCCGCTCTCTCTAACAAATTCTGTTCGTTTCAAATTTGTTGACTTTTGATCTATGTTTTAGGTCTAAACATCATTACTCTTTCGTTTAATTTACACAGAGACATGAATATATATGCTTAGATTAATTATTATGTACGAGTATATGGGAAATGATCATTTGCACATGAAAATTTGTGTGAAAATCAAGGAACAAATCTCAGCCACACATTTCCTCTTATTTTTCTCTCTCCTCCATAAATCATTAGTTTCATCTAATTCATTCAAAATCTTTTATCTCAAAAACCGTACATCG
>JAOXNX010044816.1:0-13517 GCA_028566075.1 Solidago caesia | reverse complement strand
TGGCCTCTTCAGGCAAATGCATAACCAAATGAATCATTATGTCAAAAAATGACGGAGGAAATATTTGCTCGAAAGAACATAAAATTTTGATCAACTTATCTTCAGCTTTTGTCATGTCAGTTGACATCAAGCTTCGAGCACAAAGTTGCTTAAAGAACATGCAAAGCTCAATTATAGGCGTTGAGATGGTTGAGTCTAAGTACGCTCGAACAGCGACCGGAAGCAACCGTTGCATCATTATGTGATGGTCATGAGACTTCAACCCTGCTATTTTGCTATCATTGTCGGTTACTTTATGTTTGAAGTTTGAGCCAAAGCCATCAGGTAACTTGACTCCCTTAATGAATTGACAAAAAAGATTTCTGTCCTGAATTGAGAAAGAGTACTTCGGATGCGGCTTCAAAACCTTACCACCAGTGGTTTCTAAAAGCCACAACTCTTCGCGAATGCCCAACTCTTTCAGCACCATCCTTGCCTTATTAGTGTCTTTTGATTTTTCCTTGTGCATCAACAAAGTATTCAACAAACTCTCACAAACATTTTTCTCGATATGCATGACGTCCAAATTATGTTTTAGCTGGAGAGAAGACCAATATTCAAGCTCGAAAAAAATAGAACGCTTACTCCAGTTAAGCTCAACCTCCGAATCACGTTTTCTCTTCTTACCCCCAAAAAGAGGATGTTTCCCCGGAAGTCTACACGGCAACTTATCAAGTTCTTTTAGGATATCATCATTGGTTTTACGTCTTGCAACGGTTTTCTTCTCGATCTTGCCATTGAATAACTTGCTCTTCCTCCATGGATGGTTTGAAGGTAGGAATTTTCTATGACCGACATAAGCGATTTTCCCCGGCACATGAAACGATGGAGTGTCGGCATTACATGTAGGGCATGCTAAGTAACCTTGGCCACTCCAACCAGACAAACTACTACGAGCAGGAAAATCATTGATGGTCCATAAAAGCATAGCACGCATTGTGAAAGAAGTGTTTGTAGCGGCGTCGTTTGTTTTTACTCCGCGAGACCATAGACTTTTCAATTCTTCTACCAATGGCCTCAAAAAAACATCCATGTCCTTCCCGGGTGATTTAGGGCCAGGAATTAACAACGTCAGCATGAATGTAGACTCTTTCATACACAGCCAGGGAGGCATATTGTATGTCGTCAATATGACCGGCCACATGCTGTAAGATACACTCATGTTGCCAAATGGATTGAAACCATCAGCAGCCAACCCTAATCTGACATTTCTATGTTCACTGGCAAAATCTGGATACCTTTGATTGAAGTCTTTCCATGCTGTACCATCCACCGGGTGACGCATCTTACCAACTTCCGTTAACTGACCAGTGGCATGCCAAGTCATAAGTTTTGCAGTATGTCTTGAGTTATACAGACGCTTTAGTCGTGGAGTCAATGGAAAGTAACGCATTACCTTGTGTGGAACTTTCGTTCCTTTAGTATTTTTATCTTTCCATCTACTCTCGGAACATATCGGGCAACTTTCTTCTTTTTTGTACTCGCCCCAGAATAAACAACAGTCGTTCTTACAAACGTCGATCATTTCGTATCCTAACCCAACCTTTTCCATTGTCTTCCTAGCCTCATAGTGTGACGCAGGGATTGTATTGCCCTCCGGAAATGCAAATCTAAGCAACCCAAGCAATTGGTCGAATGATGTATTCGTCCATTTATTAATTGCCTTCATGTGACTCAACTTTGCCAAAAAGTCCAACGAAGATATCCATTTACACCCAGGGAATAGTTCCGAATCAGCAAGTGTAAGTAACTCAGCAAGTTCGTCGGTTGTATCAATCGGTGCCTGTGTTGTGTTCATTGGGTCATCGGTTGTGTTTAATGGCTCATCGCTACCTGTGGTGTGTTCATGGTCATGAGTCTCCTGGCGAACATCGGCGAGAAAATCATGCAATTGGTTTGTTGTTTGAGGTATGGCACGTTCTTTTGACTTAGGCGGGACGACTAGTTCGCCGTGAAACTTCCATATCTTGTAACTTTGGCTAAAACCATTAATATGTATGTGCAATTTTATATCTTCAAGTGAGAGCCATTCAACATTTTCACATCTTTCACATGGACATCGACATAAACCATTGTTAGTCACGTGGGCCTTACACCTCTCTATGAATGCGGAAAGACCAGACCAATATTCTCTAGACTTACGGTCTAAAGTAGTCCAACTCTTATCGATCGACATTAGATTTGCTGTGTTCATCACAATTATAACATTCAAAATCATTTAACAATACATGGATAAAAGGCATACAAATCATATTTCAAAACTAAGGGATTACGAGTGGTTTATGGCGACCGGTTTAGACAGGGTGGCCGTCCTAACCCACTTTTTGAATGCTTTGCCTCATATACGGATGCGTATAACTGATTTACTATTTAATAAAAATTCGGCAGCATTTCCCCTTGACTCCCCAAATATGTGTATGAAACACATATTCGTGGGAGCAAAGGGAAATTGTTTACCAAATATTTATTAAATAGTAAACCGATTATACGCATCCATATCCTAAATGAGACAAAACATTCAAAAAACAGTCCCAAACTAGGGACTATCCAAAATTAAGAATTAATTACATAAATCGTCCCTGTGGTTTACACAAAATCGTTGTTTACATCCCTCCAAAGATTTTTTAGTGGTTTTGGTCCCTGATGCAAGTTTTTTTAATGGTTTTAATCCCTCAAAAGGACTAAAACCACTAAAAAAGTGTGATTTTGTGTAAACCATAAGGATGATTTATGCAGTTATAATAATTTGAAAATGACTAAAACCACTAAAAAACTTGCCCCAGGGACCAAAACCACTAAAAAATCTTTGAAGGGATGTAAACCGCGATTTTGTATAAACCACAGGGAAGATTTATGCAATTAACTCCAAAATTAATTTTTATTAAATTAATTTCGAACGGGTGACCTACGGTATAAAACAAGGGAGAATTTTACCACTAATACGCATACATACATACATTATACATTACTTGGCTGGAGGTCCTTCTGGAAGCAGTCTATTTAGCTTTGTGTAGAGTCAAGACTGTCTACATCTTACCTCCCCCATACCCCGCTCCGGTAGGGACTGAGTACTATTGTTGTTGTTGTACATACATTATACATTACATTACATACATTATGTTGAGAAGGAAAACGTACTACTAATCTAGAATTATAGGCTAAGAAAGAAGGAAAAATTATATGCTGGTGAAAAAGAAACAAAAATGACCAAGTTACATTACACACATGACATTATGTACATACATTACATACAGCTCATTACATACATTATATTACATACATTACATTACTTACATTATATTACATACATTATATTACTTACTATCCACACATACATTATATTATATACATTACATTACATACATTATATTACATACATTACATTACTTACTACAGTACATATATATATATGTAAATTAACCAACTAAAATTTAAAATAAATTAATTATATATTTTTTTATAAACAATTATATATATTTTATATATTCTGAAATTAATTATGTTAATAAATAGTTAACATAATTAATATTTTATATTTTATAAACTAACAATATTTTATAAACTATTTATAAATAACTATATGATTAATATATTATATATAAATATGTAAAATAATTTAGGATATGAAAAACTTACAAAAGAAAGATAAGGAGAATGATGGTGGACGGTCGGCGGTGGTGGCGGACAGCCTTCAAAATCTGAAAAAACTGAAAAAGTCATCACTCCCACTACTAACTAGTCTACACAACTGATTCAGTTACCCACATAAACACATTTTTCATTTTCTTCAAATTCAACAACAATCAAACAACAAATTTAGTTAGTTACTGGATGCTTGGTGGTGGTCCGCCGGAGTGGGCTGCTAGGAAGAAGACGACGGCAGGGAGGAGGACGGCGGCAGAGAGAGGCGACTGTTGGTGGTGGTTGGCCTAAAAAAAGGGTTAATTACCGGAAATAATAAAAATATAAACAAAGAAGACAAGACATACATACCAGCGGCGGGGAGCAAGGGGTTATTTGGTGGTGGTCGGTCGGAAACAAAGAAAAATGAATTAAATACCGGATTATTTGGTGGATTTTTGGGGAAAAAACGATGGTGGCTACTGGTTTTAGAGAGAAGTGTTTTTGGATTTTTGGGGGTAAATGGGTAGCAGATCTAGATCTTTGGCGGGTGTATTAAATTTTTCGAGCTTTTGGCCACGACAACGACGACGAGAAGTCGTCGCCAAAAAATATTTATTATATATTATTATTTATTTAACTGGTAATAATATAAACTATTATTATTAATTTACTATAATTAATAATTTATATTAATAATAATAATAACTTATATTGGTATTTATAATTAGTAATAATAATATTAATAATATTAATAATATTTATTATTGGTATTTTTTAAAAATTAATTTATATTATTATTAAACTTGTTTGAAACTTGTCAATATATTCACAGAAATTACATGGTACATATACAAGGGGAATCCTCAATTAACGGAGAGGAATTAGGAGATACAATTGAAAACTATATCAGCTTGTCCTAGTGTTGTCCTAGTGTCCTAGTGTTGTCCTAGTGTTAAATATAAATATCAATACATTAATTACAGGTGCAGTCCTAGTGTTAAATATAATTATAGGTGTTGTCCTAGTGTAGCATTAGTCTCGATACGCCCCGCAAGATGGAGGTTCCGTCAGAAATACCAATCTTGGACCGTAACTGTAGAAATGGAGCCTGAGAGAGCGGTTTAGTGAGAGCATCTGCAAGTTGGTCCTTGGAGTTTATGTGATGAACCCGTAGTGTGCCTGCAGCAACTTTCTCCCAAACAAAATGATAGTCTAAGGCCACATGTTTCATGCGCGAGTGATACACAGGATTAGCACATAGATAAGTTGCACCGGTATTGTCACAATAAAGATGAGGTGGTACATTCACAGAGACACCAAGGTCTTTGAGAAGATTTTCAACCCACGCAAACTCGGCGGCTGCATTTGCAAGTGCTTTGTATTTCGCTTCGGTTGAAGATCGTGACACTGACTTTTGTCGTGCCGATTTCCAGGAGATGATATTCCCTCTAAGATAGATAAGATAGGCTGTGGTCGAGCGACCAGCAGTGGAGACACCTCCCCAATCTGAGTAGGCAGTGAGCTCTAAAGGAGAATTCTTTTTCAAAAACAAACCATGATAAATTGTGCCTTTGAGGTAGCGAAGCAAGCGTTTGAGGGCTTGCCAGTGTGTCTGGGTTGGTTGATGCATGAATTGTGAAAGCTTGTTGACTGCAAAAGAAATATCTGGACGTGTAAAGGCAAGATATTGGAGAGATCCCACAGGCTTACGGTATGGTGTTGGGTCAACTTTTGGAGTACCATCTTCAAGTGTGAGCACTTGTGAAGAGCATAGGGGGGTGTTAACTGACTTGGCCCCATCCATGCGATGAAGAGCTAATAAATCATGTATATGCCTTGATTGAGATAAAAATAACCCATGTGTTGTAGGTATGAGTTCCACCCCCAAAAATTGACTAGGATATCCCAGGTCTTTTACTGAAAAACGAGAAGCAATACTTGGTACAAAATGATCCATAAACTCACTGTTGTTGCTTGTCAAAATTATGTCATCAACGTAAACTAAAAAATAACATTTTGTATCACCACGATTGTAAATAAATAGTGAGGCATCTGCATGAGACTTAATGAAACCAAAATCAATCAGGAAAGATGTGAGTGCCAAATACCATGCCCGTGGCGCCTGTTTGAAACCATATAGAGAGCGACGTAGTTTGCACACGTGATTTGGGAATTGAGAGTAAACATATCCCGGAGGTTGTGTCATGTATACCTCCTCTTGCAAGTGACCATGTAGAAACGCGTTATTGACGTCCAATTGGCGTAAGGGCCATTCCTTGGATAAGGCAATAGAGAGCACAGAACGGATAGTGACGGGTTTTGTAACCGGACTAAATGTGTCGAAATAGTCCATCCCGTATTCTTGCAAGAATCCTTTGGCCACGATACGTGCCTTATACTTATCAATGCTACCATCCAAACCTCGTTTTATAAGAAAAACCCATTTGCAACCAATCGGATCGCGAGAGGAAAGAGCAACAAGTTCCCATGTTTGATTTCGAAGTAAGGCGTTGTATTCATCATCCATAGCCTAGCGCCATAATGGATATTTGGATGCTTGGAGATAAGTTTTTGGTTCAAGGGACGGTGGAATGGGATTGACAGTGGTGGTGTTAACGTGATGGGAATTATAATTCTTCTGATTGGGTTTACGAGTTCTAGGAGGTAAGGGTGGGTGCGTGGATGGTGAAACGGGGTTGGCATGAGAGGTGGAAGGAGATGGAGGAGCGTGTGAGGTGGATGAAAGGGGTGTCGAGGATGGTTGGGTGGGAGAAGGTTCGTTTGTGGCGTTAGGAGTGGCACATGAAGTTGATGTACTAGGTGGGGAATGTGGTGTGGGAATTTGGGCAGGTGACATTGAAGTGGAGAGAGGGATGAGAGGTTCATTTTGTTGGGAATCATGTGGAGTAGGCACATGCAAAGGTGGTAAAGGTATGTGCATGGATGGTGCATCAGAAGAGTTGTTGTAAAGGAATTCATGTGGAGTGGGAAGAGTGGATGGTTTTTGTTTGAATGGAAAGTTGTCCTCAACAAAGACAACGTGTCGAGAGTGGTAAAGACGATTTTTTCGAGAATCAAAACACTTGTAGGCGGATTTGGATGTAGATTAGCCTAAGAAAATGCATGGTTGAGAACGGGGTTCTAGTTTGGATGTGGTATAAGGTTTGAGCCACGGATAGCATAGACAACCAAATGTTTTGAGCTTGGTGTAATTAGGTGACACACGATAAAGCATGTGATATGGTGATTTGGAGTGGAGATTTGGTGTAGGAAGACGATTAATAAGATAAACCGCCGTTTGGAATGCATGAGACCAAAAGGAAAGCGGGAGCCCGGCATAGTGAAGCAAGGCTAGCCCGGTTTCCACAATGAGCCGATGACGACATTCGGCTATACCATTTTGTTCAGGGTATACGGGGGAGTGGTGTAATGCAAATTCCAATGGATTGGAGAAAAGGCAAAAGACCAATGAACTCGCATCTGAACAACATCTTTTACATAACTGTTTTAGCATCTGTTTTATATATAAAAATAGCATCTCTTATATATAACTATTTTTGCATCTATTTTTACGTAATGGCATCAGCAACCATATATGGAATATTGTTAAGTACTGAGTATCTTATTGTTAATCGATTCCCCTGGCATCGGGATAGACCGTAGGTATTTATGGATAGCGCTATTTGAGGGTCGCCGAGCTCTCCATCCTGCGGGCACTCAGTGATGCATACTTACTTATTCAGCATCTCTGTTATACTGTCGATAGAGTATAACGGTAACTTAGGATTTGAGCACCGTCGGTAAAACGGGTTAGTAGTAGGCTTATGTATACGCAATATCCCATGGTTGAAACTACACTTATTTTATTGAGCATCGTTGTAACTTCGAAACTATAATTATTTTGTCGAGCATCATTGCAACTTTACAACTAATATATTTTGCAAACTATAACAGTTTTGACAGGAATGTATCGAGAAACTCTTTGGCAACCACACTGTGAACTCACCAGCTATTTTATAGCTGACACTTGATTTTATCATGCTTTTCAGGTCTTGGCATCTAGTATCATTATATTTGAGTCAGCAACATGTCTCTTTTGGGTATCCGCGTTTTGCAGCTTTGTTGTACTTCAATTATCATCGGAAGATTGTAATTTCAGTGCAACATCTCTTTTGTACAGTCCTGCGTGACTGGTAACTCATATTTATGTATCTAAATTCTGCGGGTTGAATACCCCAAAACGATGTAATCTCTGTAACTATTTGATTATATTTATGGCAACTGTGTTGTGATCTATTATGCTTGTGCTATGCATCAACATTAACTGTGCACCTCGTATATTCCGCCTTGGCGGGGTGTTACAAACTTATTGGGCCAGAAATAATTGTTGAGACAACAGAGATAATAGCTCAGATTAAGGAACGATTGAATTGAAGGAGGCGCATGATCAGCAAAAGAGTTATGCCGATGTAAAGCGTAGGCCCTTAGAGTTTGTAACAGAGCGTGTAGATCAAGTGGCTTATCGATTGAAGCTTCCCCAGGAACTAAGTGGTGTACACGATGTATTCCACGTGTCATATCTACGTAAGTGTTTGGTAGATCCGACACATCATATACCTATGAATGAGATCGAGGTAGATGATCGGTTAAAGTTTGTGGAAAAGCCGATTGAGATTTTGGATCGAGAAGTCAAAAAACTAAAGACAAAGAAGTATACTATTGTTAAAGTTCGGTGGCAGTCTAGATGTGGACCTGAGTTCACGTGGGAACGGGAAGATGATATGAGATCTAAGTATCCATATTTGTTCGAGGAACAACAAGTAAGCTGAATTTTGAGGACGAAATTCTTTTAACGGGGGGATGATGTAACAACTGCCATTTGGGCCTACCTATCTTAGTGTACTTTATCGTGTAAATCGTATGTAAAACATTTCTAAATCGTACAGCTGAAATTCGTATTGCGTGGGAATCAAAGGATTATCGTTTTGTGAACATATTGTATGGTTGAGAATCTTAATTTGTGAGTGGTTGTGTGTTCGTATGATATTTAGTTGTCTATTAATAACGCCTATTTAAAATAAAATGCGTTAAGTATTTGTTAAGTAAACATTGTATCGTAAAAGGATATCGTGTGTATAGTCGTTAGGATCGTAATTTAAAGTTACAAAATAATATGTCAACAAAATATTACGTTGAGCCGCAAGACGAGAGTTATAGCCAATCGAATCGTTATTCAGAGAAAAGCCGAGAGAGTTGCGAGTGTGCAAGGGAGGATCAAAACCCTTGAACTAGTGTTTCCAAACTCATTTCCTCCACCACTTTCTTTCTCTAAAATTTGCAACTCTCCAACCTCTCACTAGAAATCACACTTTCACATTAAAAACGGGATTCAAGCTAAGGATTCAAGGTGTTTTCTTCATCTATTTCGTAGTTACTGATCATTATCAAGTAAGTGTTCATCTCATTTGTATCAAGTTCTGATTTCTAAGTGTTCTCATATCTAAACCGAATTTATGCTAAAACTAGTAAGTAGATAGCTTGAATAACTCATGGATTAACTTAGAAAACACTTAGATATGCCTTTGAATAGCTTGAGATCGTTTGTTAAGCATCAAAAGTCAAAGTTTTGCTTTAAAAATCGAAGAAGATGAAGTGCAGGTTGAGTTCGATTGTTTGTGTTTTTCTTTTGGTCGAGTTGTGGGTGTTTAAGGTCGATTCGGAATGCGTAAATGTGAAGTAAAGGTCCAAGACTTAGTTCCACTTGAAAGTAGCTCAATGTTTTGTCTGACTCGAGCTCCAACTCAAGTAAACATAAATTGAGTCGAGATAACAAGTTTATATACTCAATTTGATGCCAAGCTAGTATTATGGAACTTAAGCTAGGATCGTAAACCGTTCGAGTATAAAAAACGAAACCTTTCAAGACTTTAAGATCGAATTAAAGTACAACGATTTAAGACAATTCTAACTAGAATTAAAACGCATGAAAAGAGAATATTAATGGCATTATTAATAGACCAAGATGATATTTATATCCGGAAACTAACTATCGATCATTTCGTTTATCGTATTATGCATATGATAGGTTTCAGATCGCGTGGACGTTGAATCAGTTGTCAGTGATATTCTTGTAATTTATCGACTTTTAGGTGATTTTTGTTGCCGTGTTTTTCCATGTATTTCGAGGTGGAAAGTGTACTCAAATCGTGTCGATAGTTTTTACTGTACAATATATGTTGTAGGATAGTATTACTTTGGTAAGTGCCACACAGGGTGATCCATTGGCACTTCTACAATCTGTACGTCCCGTATGGATTGGTGAATCGAATCTGTATGTCCCATGTGGACTGGTGAATCAAATCTATACGTCCCGTGCGGACTAGTGAATCGAATATGTACGTCCTATTGAGGACTGGTGAATCTAATCTGTACGTACTGTTGAAGACCGGTGAATCTACTTTATAAGTCTTGCTGAGTATGTTATTATGATGCATTTGTGTGGATTTATTGATTTGTGTTTAATTAAGTGTTCAGTTTGTATGTATCAGTTGTGCTAATCTGCGTGTGCTACTTACTGTAAATAATCTCTATAGCTCACCTATATTATACAATACACTTGGTATATCGGCACAAAAAGCTTTTTCGTTTAACTTAAACCTGCAAGCTCGCCAACTTTATGCTGACAAACTCTAGTACACTTTTCAGGTAATCCAGTGAATCAAAGTAACCAAGCTTGATGATCGATAGAGCTGGACTGGAATTGAGGGAGCTGCGCATCTTTTGTTATATAGGTACAGGGATATGCGCACTTATTAGTGCTTCCTTGATTTGTATTTGTATTCACAGGCCAAGTGCCTTGTATGAACCCCATTCAAGGGTATAATGTTGGTAATCACATACTAATATGCATTGTAAACAATCGTGATGATGTGTTTTGTATCGTATTCTTGTGATGATTTCAATAGGAATCGTATTTCATTTAGTGATGCTCTATATCATTTCCTTGTCGTGCTATGCTTTATGTGGCATCCCATACTTCCGCCTTGTTGGGGTGTTACACTTTACCAGTCCATAGTCCATCTGCTGCAACTTCATGCATACATGGCTCTACTTTCACTCCAGCGGTGTCTACTTCAATAGTTCCACCCTTTGACTCTTCGATCTAACCATCAACGATTTCTTCTCAACCAAGCAGCTAAAGATCCGATACTGACGCAATGTCAAAATTGGAGAAGCAGATTGAAGAGACGAGTGCTTTGGTTGCTAGTTTAATTGAACAGATAAAAAAGCAAGAAGAATCACACCATCAAATGCTAAAAGAGCTAAAGAAAAAGAATGAAATGCTCGTGACCCGTCAACAGGCTTTCCAACAGATCCAAGATGAAACAATTAAGCAGGTGAAGAAAATTCTAGGAATTATGGATACACACAGACAAGTGATAGAAAGTCATGCTGAAGGTCTCAAAAGCTTTGATGATGACTATGATGAGATGCAGAAAACCATTGAAAATCTTAAATTTTAGGGGGAGATACATGCAAGCTGCAAGGATGATGCCTTAAGATCTACGAGAAGGGAAGACGAAGGTGATGATCTAAGTGGTTTTAAACAACAAGAGGAGATTCAAAGATTTTCAAGTGCACAAGTTGATACATCTCAAGGGGAGCAAGGCCAAGCTGCTGATGCTGGTCCTCCTCATGCTCCCACGGCTTAAAATAAAGGCAAAGGTATAGCCAATATGATTGCCTTACCAACTATAGACGAAGAGATTACTTTCCAAACTCAAGAAGCTCACATAGATTTCGAGGATGAGTTCGAAGCTATCGATGCAATCAAGACATAAAAGATATTGCTAAAGAAGATTCAGAAGTCTCTAAAGAGGGTGAGTGGGTACCTCACTCAAACTGGAATGAAGTGGTGGCTTCAGTAAATCACCGGTTTACTTATGAATATGCCTTAGCAGCAAATCCGAATCTATTTGAGTTTGAAGGTCAGAAGGAACAAAGAATAGAAGCCAGGGGATTTCCAGTCCAAAGCTTAAAATTCACAGTCTATGCTATGAAAGGTATTGGAACCGAGGCTAAGTTAGTGTGCTACAACATTGAGAAGATGTGTCCCAGGATTTGGATGACATATTTGATTCTGATGATGAAGACGAATTTGTTCTTGTCATGCCAAATGTATTCATGTGGATTCTACAAAGCCTAATGCTGAATAGTTCAAACCACTAGCGGTTCCACACAAGTACTTCCTCTTAGTCAAAGATCCTAATGCTGCAAGTCTCAAAGAGTTGATCATCAGTTGGACATTTGATGATAATCTCAAATTGTTTATTATCCAGAGACATGACCGCTGTCAATACCTAGAGCCTGATGTTGAGATCTTCAACACCTTGTCGAGAGCATATTTCTATGCTCTAGCGAGTCTTAGGCTACAAGGCGATCACAGGTTTGCTAAGTTGTATGAAGACTGGATCAGGAACGACAACTTTCTCAGACAATCTGCGGAAACAGATTAGTCGTTGTAGAAGTTCCATCCTGCTTCAGTCAGAAAGCTTGTGATAGGGGGTCCAAATGGAGAACAAATTGTGATTGGTTTTCGAAGAAAAGCCAAATGTGTTCGTAAGGGTTCCTTTATTCAAGTGGCGGCAGAACATACTTGTTGATATGGATTTTTGGGACATAGGAGACGACAGTGGAGCAGCCTATGTGACATCCACAAAAGCCACCGGTCGTAAAGATTTGTTGAAAATATATGATCCCTATCAGCTCATTAATCTATCAAGGAAGGACTTGAAGATTTTGAGCAAGCACAGGCTAACAAGTAGTCCTAGCATGACGTCTTTGAAAGTGACTTATGAAAGGACTATAAGAACTTGTCTATTTCCGTGCATCCATGCTGACAGCAGAAGATTATTTGGAGGAATACTTGATACCAATGTGCTAGAGGAAGCTGCTGGAATGGACAATCAAAATGAAGTCCCTTAAGCAAAAGTACAAGAAGATGTTCCTGCACAAGTACCTTAGACTGAAGTTCCTGAAGACAGGGTGACGACAAACACTTAGAAGAATAAACTAAAGATTTGAAGACCTCATCTAGAAGTCGTCATCAAGAGGGAGACTGTAAGAGTATGTCTCGGTGACAACACCAGTCTAGATGTGTTATCTAACAAAACCCTATACTCTTCTATGACCAGGGATGAACCAATATGATAGACCAATGTGATAATTAATAAGGGAAAGACCATCATCCCTATAGGAATCAATAATTCACACAAAACCCAATGAAAACTCCTTGATTTACAACCAAAATGACTTAAAATGCTTAAGAAATGAAAGGGAAGTGCTAAGGGTTTCTTGGAAGCTAATATCTCTTAATGAAACTGAAATGAAATGAAATGAGGCTCTACTCACACTCTAAACCTATTGTAACCTCAATCAAAATGACCCTTATGTCCTCACTTAATCACCACATTTACATAATCACTCCACTTAACAACCAATAACACTAACGGGAACACGACATGGATTTTCTACATAAATAAAACAAATTAATCCACTTAAATACTACATAATTATCCTCATCACAGTGCCATATGAGGAGGATCCCTTGGCATAGTTTAACTTTCGTAAGTGCCATATGAGGAGGCTCCCTCGGCACAGCTTAATCTCGGTATGTCCCAGGGGGACTGGTGGTATCTATACGTCCTTAATTGGACTGGTGGTATCTATACGTCCTTAATTGGACTGTTGGTATCTATACGTCCTTAATTGGACTGTTGGTATCTATACGTCCTTAATTGGACTGGTGGTATCTATACGTCCTTAATTGGACTGTTGGTATCTATACGTCCTTA
>JAOXNX010044678.1:0-13551 GCA_028566075.1 Solidago caesia | reverse complement strand
CATTTTCTTCGTGATTGTGCTGATAAAAAGTTAATCCACCTTGAAAAAGTTTTCACTGATGATAACCTAGCAGATTTATACACAAAAGCTTTTAGTAAAGCTAGGTTTGATTTCTTAGTTAAAATCAATGGCATGAAAAACGCTGAGTGATTCTGTCTAAGAACTTGTCTTCTTCTATTCTCTTCGTGTTTTTATTCTTTCTATTTTGAGTCCGTAGTTTAAGTTTGTATATAACTAGAGTCATAAAAAAAAAGAGATTTAAGTGTTTACACTTAATGATTAAACGTGACGATAATTTAGCTAGTGAGCCCACTCAATCGTACTAATTGCTACTAAGTTCAGTGATTACTTCACACGATGTATCGGTAGGCATAAAGTATTACAGTCTCCCTGAACTAATATCTGTTTAATTATTGTAGTTGTGGGAACACGCTAGATATATGGCCTTGAATGCCTGCTCTTCATCTATGAATTGAGCTCGTCCTTAAATCTTGCGAAAGAGTTAGCAATGTTACTTCATTTATTAGGAGTCTATGCGGGAACGTCTATAAAAGTGAATACATGTAAAATATATATTGTGATAAGTTATTAGATTCAATTAGCTGCAAAGTGAACTTAAATATCTGAAACTAATGTGGCCTTTGAGACTCGGACAAGTAAGTCCTTGGGGTGCTTCGTTCACCTAGCCTACCTATAGCTTCCAACTTGGGATAGGTTGGCCTAAAGTTCGCTTAATGGGTCTCATAGAAAGTCACGGGTTTCACATCTTGCTATAAGTTGAATGAACTTAATGAATTTCGTCACAATAACTGAGCAAAATTCATGAAATATCTGAATTAATCATGTCATTCCGCTTGATAAAGACGTTTCAGGATAGCCTCTCAATACTTGTCGTTTTAATCCCTGTCTCGATTGTGAGGGTATATCTAGCAGTGGGACACACTTGTACGCTAATAATAAGTTGACATTATTAGGCTACTTGAGACTTCAGGGGTAGATCCTTGGTCAGGGTAGTTGAGGATGTTAACACCTATCGGAGACTGTTAATACCGAGTGTTTAAGAGGACAAATATACCGGTAATCGTTGTTGAATTACTGTTCATAACTAATAATAAGAGAATTATTTCTCACTTGTGGGCTTACGTAAATGCTAACCTGATTTAGTCAGTAATACTTATCTCGCCTGTTCGTATATTTTATTTTATTTTCTGTCAGTTTTAATTTCAGTTTTTTGTTTTTACTTTGCGTTTTTAATATTTATTTCCTTATCTATTCCACAAGTTCTTATTGCACGACAGATCGTTAATCTAATGAGCCATTGTTGTTTCTTAAATCTTTTCAAAGAAGGTTTTCTCTTATAGACATTAAGTTGTCTAAGTTTTGAAAATGATCTTTCTGATTTTGTACAATTCATTCGTTTCTTCTCTTGATAGACAGTGATAATGACCTGTTGTTAATCTGTCATTAGATTCTTGATCATTAAGCCTATCTTTCTAATTTTGGTTCCCGTTTCTTTTCATACTTATTTTTTCCACATTGATGCAGTAATGAGTTTTCTGTTAAGTGTGCAGTATACAGTTGCCATAAAATCCGTGAAAATACCACTGTTAGGTCTGTGGGATCGACTGAATCCGGGATTTCAACGACTATGGCTGTATACTTGGATGATCATTCATGGTCTAAGCATGAACAACTTGTTTTCTGTCTCTTTGTGCTTATTCATTTTCTCTTCTAAAATCTGAAATGTTAACAAGTGTTTTGAGTTTGCAGGATACAACTTGAAAGTGTATGATGCAAATTCAGCATCCAGATAAACAATTCTACTTTTCCTCTGATCATGATTTTATACATTGCATTTAATTGTCATGTAAGTTTATCATGTTTCAGAAATACATTCTTTGGTGACGATGGATGATCGAGTCAAGATCAAAAGGCACTGTGTGAAAATCTTTTGATGATGACATTTTACGCTCAAGTTTAGGGGGAGTGTAATAATCGAGCAAAATCAAGTTTTTCTTTTTGCTTGTATTTTTGCAGGATTACCTACACTAACAGTTTCAGACACCTTGTTTTAAAGTCAGGTATTCAAGTGCGAAGCCAAGTTCGCGCGAACTTAGACAAGCCCAGTTCGCACTGTATGGCCCACGAACTCAAGCCCAATTTTTGACCTTAAATTCGTGTTCTTAACCCTAATTTTTCACTTTTCACTTTTTACATTCACGATCTTACCCCCTCGTGATTTTGTCCCCTATCTCGTACTACTGTAGCAATTCATCCTCTTTTCATCAATTTCTATTTCGATTCGTGTTTTTCTTTGATCATAGGTACATAAATCCAGTTCTACATTGATTATCGGTCCTATTGATTATCTTTTTCTTATCTTTTAGCCGTTATATTGCCCGATTTCTTTTTGAAGATTTAGCTTGATAAAACCTAGTCCGGTTTTTGAGTTTTTATTTGTCTAACTAACCATGTTTTCAAGCTATTTGATCAGATTAACCATAGGGAAAATGTTAATATGTTGTTTCCGCACATATCCATGTTGTTTTCTAGATAATTTCTATCTTCAAACACCCTAAAATCGATGGTCTATTATCACCATCTAACTTCGCACGATCTTGGTCACACGATCTTGGCCACACGATCTTGGCCGGGCGAAGTTAGCTATGCGATGTTGGGCAACACGATGTTGACCCACACGAAGTTGACCATGCGATTTGGTCAACGTGATCTTGGAAACACGTTGTTGACCCACACGACGTTGACCATACGAACTTAGCCTACGCGATCTTGGAAACACGATGTTGACCCATACGATCTTGACCATGCGACTTTGGTCAACACAATCTTAGCTATGCGAATTTGACCGCGAACTTGGTCAAGATCGCATCTACAGTACTGTGCGAACTTGGATTTGTGTACTGTTAATGTATGTAAGTTTTAACTCGATTTTCTGTTTTTTTTTTGTGTTTGCAGATATGGCAGGAAATCAAAGACTTTTTGTTAACAGTCACAATCAAGTGATCAACCTCTCTCGGCAACAGCCAAACTCTCAACCGTTCCATGGATTGTTCGACTACCTCGAACGCTCGCGTATTACTTTTGTTCTCACTTATAATCCTGTTCTTTATCAGGGTTATCTTCAGGAGTTCTGGAATAATTCTGAGATCACTTATCCCGAGCCACCTGCTCAACAAGAGGGTGATCACCAGGCTCAGCAAGGGGATGGTCAACATGGCAATGTGCAACAGGTTGAACGTACTCCCACTTTCCGGACAACTGTTGTTGGTCATCTTATCACATTCACGGCTGCACAACTTCGTACAATTTTACAACTGGGTACTGAAGCTGAGGACACTAGTCCTGTGGAGTTCAATCCAAATCAAATTCGGCCTTGCTTTTACAGAATGGGTTAAATGGGTGCTCTAGACAAATGGCCTGCACTTAAGCCTGGTTTTATTGGAAAATGGCGTTTCTTTGCTCACATTTTGATCGTCTCCATTAGCAACAGACGCGCTGGTACTGACGCTATGGCTCTGCCTATCTCTTCTCAAATGGTGGCCTTAGCGTTGTATAGACCTTACTCTTTCTCTAGTTTCTTCTTCGAGCATCTAAAACATCAACAAAGTGCTCTTGGCAATCAACGCTTCTTGTTATGGCCACGACTAGTGATGGCCATCATCAATCATGCAATTCCCAACCTTCCTCCACAGAATGACACTCTTCAAGTTCTTTCACCAGCTGATAGGATCTATGCCTTGATGAACAAACCCAAGCGAGGTGATAATCATCCAAATCCAGATTTGTTTGGGCATTTGGCAGATCCGAATTTCAGAGACGAAGGTGAATCTGCTGCTGCTGGTGGCAATGATGATGCACCTCCTCCACCTCTACCTGGACAACAACCTGCTATTCAGCCGCAACCACAGGCTGCTCCTGCTCAAGAACAACCTCAACCACAGATTCAGGTTCAGGTTCAGGCTCCGGAGGCTCAGGCGTAACAACAAGCTCCACCGCATCAAGGACGTCAAGACAATGAGGCAATGGATGAGATGCTTGATCAAGTCGCTAATCTACCTCCAGAGCAGGCTGAGAACATTGTGTTGGCCGCGATCAACCCTGAAGATGATATTGCTCAAGTTGATCAGTTTCAGGGTACCCAGATCCTGTCAACCTTCCTACCTCATCTGCTGCTCCTGCCTCCTCTGCTGCTCCGGTATTTCACTCTCTCTCTCTACTATTGTTACTTCTTCTGATGATGATACAGACTCATCTACTAGTATGGAGACGATTCCTGACCCTAAATTTGTTGCTGCTCAAAAGGAGCTGGAGCGTGATCCCGATTTTGATCTTGATGTGGATCTTGCTCCACATCCAAAACGGCCTCCTCGGACGACTGGGATTCAAATCTTTGATCAACCTTCATCTGTTTCTGCTCAAATTGCTACATCTTCTGCTCCTGTGACTCAGGCTGTGACATCTGCAAGGCATCGAATCACGTTTACTCGTCGTAGTAGACAATCTGAATCTGGTGTTGGTCCTTCTACTGCTCCCGTGGTCACGGAGGCTATAGTTGTTGCTACTTCTGCTACTCCCGTTACTTCTACCGCAATTTTTCCTCCACGACCACCTCCATTCATTTAACCACCGAGATCTCTCCATCCTCTGGCTCCGCCAAGTACTGCATTCAGACAACCGGTCATTTCTGCTGCTTCTAGTTCTGCTTCTACTTCCTCTTCTCTTCCAGTTGCCCCTTTATTACTAAAGGTTAATGTTTTAGAGAGCGAAAACTTGCAAATGAAGGCTCGCATTAATAATTTGGAAAAGTCTCGCTCTGATCAACAGCAAAAGCATGACAATGACTTGGCTGCTCTGCGAGAACTGATTGCAAAACTTGCTGCGGATTTCAAGATGCTTGACGATCGATTCAAGGCTCAAGGGGGAGATGCTAGTGGATCTGGCTGCAAGGATGATGAACTAGCGAGAAAACGTCGTGACGATGAACATGATGACTCCGATGCAGCCAGGGATAGATCGGTAAGTGAGCCTGTGAATCAGAGTCCTGCTTTGATGCTACAACAACAAGAGTCAGGGAATGCTGGTGCTGATGCTAGTACTTCCGAGACTCAACAAGATAAAGGAAAAGCTCCTATGACCGAACAAGATGCTGCTGTAACTCAAGAAACAGGTCCTTCTGGTTCAGGTAACGTTGAATATTATAAATATGAAATTATAAATGCTTATCATAGATATTATGAAGAACGGTTTGCTAAGGAAGCACAAGACGAGTTACGTCAAGTAGCGGATACAGGTCAACAACAAAAAAACGAGAACAAGGATCTAGTTGATTCTTATTCTGATTCTGAGTATCATCCAGGAGATGATTAGTTTTTGTATTATCTATGTAAATGTGTTAAATGTTCATGTATTTATACATTTAAGTTATGATAATGCAACTATATCTTGTTGAATTACTTAAATTGCGTTTTTTCTTTTCTTATGTCTCTTTCTTTTATAATGTTATCTTCTATTTCATTAACAATATCAGGACTGAAAGATCAAGTGTTCATGGATATTCCACATGATGCTGAACGAATAGAAGCATTTGAAGATCTTAATTATGTGGAAGTTCATACTACAGATGATGATTCAGATCCTGCAGCTGAAGATCTAGAAGAAGGAGAGTTTGTTCCAGATCTTGATTGGGATGCAATTTTGCAAGAGCCGTATGATTTTCCTCAAGATCTGCAACAACCACCTATTCATGAACCAGTTGTTGATGAACCTAATGTGGTAAGACCAGATCAGCAAGAGCGAATAAGACAAGAGTTTTTGAAGTCAAGAGAAATGTACCAGATTCTGCAAAGCTAATGACATTCCAAGTCTTTACAAAAATAAATCCAACAGACAAGGAATGGTTCAATATTAGCTGGGTGATTGATGTTACCAAACATTTTGATGTAAATGAGTATATTGTACCTGTTAGAGATGAAGATCCTCATCATGTGGTTAATCAAGTTACTCCAGCAACAGGTTATTTCAGGGAGATAACAAAAGAACCACTGGTTTAGAAGTTTATCTCGGACAAGGATGCTCGTACATACAACACCACCATCCAGAGCTGGTATTATGATGAACAGATCAAACACTTTGTGATCAAGCGTCGTGCAGGCTGTCAGTACTTGTCACCCATGAAGAAGCACTTTCATAGTCTTAGTGAATCCGAGCTAATGGATTTGGGAAGAAAAAGAATAATCACTTCAGAGAAGAATTCCCGTGCCATTTACTTTGGAAAGTTGATTCATAAGGACTATTTGATGAAATTCAGTGACAGAGATGATTTTGATGAGTCAAAACTGTTTATCAAGCCGAGGAAACTCAAGAAAATCATCAAAGAAGATGGAAGTGAAGAATATATCCAAAGGCCTGTAAGATGTGTTAAGAAGGTTCCAGCTAAAAATTGGGATCAAGATATTTTGGGCAGTTTGGATAACTAGGAAATTGACAAGAATACTGGTGAAGCTAAGGTGTATGCTGATACGGATAAAAAGAAGATACTAATGACTATGTATGATCCGATGCAGCTTGTAAATCTGTCAAGGAGTGACATTAGAAGACTATATGACACTGAGTGCTCTTTCTTGCCGTTTTGAAAATCTGAAGAAGATCGATATAAAAAGATACTCAGGATTTGATTAAGTGCTTGGATTCATGCTAACAGTCAGTGATTGTTATTTGAAGGAAACCAAGACTAAAGAAATCAGGTAGCTATTGTCAAGGAGGAGACTGTAAGTGCACGTTTGGTGTGACAACATCAACCATGATTTGATTAGTATTTTTGTTATCTTATTTCTGTTATGTAATCATGAACTATATATTTGGATCTTTGTGTTTAAGAATTAATGATTACGTTTCTTATTTTACCTACTTATATGTTCATCTATATATATGGTTGTTATGTGTTTGGTTTAAGACTTGTACGTGTGTGATAATATTGTACTCATATAGATACGAGTGATAAACAGTCAAGGTCTAAGTATTCGAAAATACTTAGAAGATGACAAAAGAAGAATGTTAAAATCGTGTTTACTGTAGCACGAGTTTAGCCAAGATCGCACAACTGTTACACGAGCTTGGACACGAACTTGACTGTTCATGCGATCTTGAAAATGTTTGGTTCAACTTCGTATTGTAGTGGGCCAGACTAGTCAAGTTCGTGTCTACGGCCCAAGCCTACACGAACTTGACCATATACACTATAAATACGTACGAAAATACGTATTAATCAACACTTTTAATACTTTCTTACTGTCAGCCTTTTTCTTAACACTTCTAATCAACATCGCGCGAGTTTAGGATTTGTCTTAGGTTGTTTTATCAATGAAAGACTTAGGTAATCCAAGTAATCGGGTTATCGTGAGAGGATTCCGTACTCTCATCATAACTATAGTGTTCTCGTTAACGATCGGTTAACCGGGACTTACACCATGGTCAAACGGGTTGGCCATGGTGCTTTGGTGCCCGACCCGGTTTTGATCCGTGTTCGTCATTTCTAGTCTATTTTTGGCAGCTTTTTAATTTATTCAAATTCAACTACTATCTCGTTACTCTTCGTGTGCGACCCTAATGGTTCATAGATAAATGGTCGTATATTTATGTTGAAAAATTCACACAATTGCAACACGCATATCTTAGTGTTGAAGACAATACTCTCCTTTTATAGAGAAATATTGCTTTGGATGTACTCAAGTGTCTTTCCACGTGTTATGATCATGTGGTAGGAGGAAAGATATTTTGTTGGTCACAAAATATCTTTTTGCACTTGATTGATCAGTATTTTCCAAAGAACAGGTTCTGTTGCGTGCGGCTCGATGCAACTATTAATCACATTCAATAAGCCTATCCCCCGTTTTAACTTTTCCCGCATAAAGTAAAGACGGAGTATGAAGTGTTGCTAGTGGATGGATGGTACTGTTGGGGATCTGTAGTATCAAGGTTAGCTGATTGATTTGTTAACACTCATTGGTCTTGTGGATAAACAGACTCAAGCATAATCACCGAATTACATACGGTGTATTACATTTTACAAAAAATTAAATGACAATGAGATTTATATCCTAACATGGTGCCTCAGCACACAGACCATGGATCATTGGCACTTGGAAGGTCATTTGATCAAATATACATGTAGATGATTCTTAAGAAACCTATTAGTTGTTAAAATATTAATAAGTAATGGAATATGTTTTTAAAAGACTTGATCCCATTGGGGATGGTCTAAGACTCTTAAATGACTTAAGTTTAAACGTATGTTTTGGCTCTATATCAAATCCCATCCCTATGTGATCGAGGATTTGTGCCACCACAAGAAAGAAAAATAAGTAAACCGATTTTAAATATATCTACTACATAATAAAGCATTTAGGTTGAAGTATTTTATTTTAAAATTTTGAAGAACATGGATATTATTATTATATCCTAACTAACAAATGGAATTTAATTAATTATTTCCATCTTTAAATATTACATTATCAAATAAAAAACATAATTTAAAAGTTTGAAGAACATTGATATTAGTATTATATCCTAACTAACAACGGAAATAGTTTAGGAATTTTATTTTTAAATTTGATTTCCCCCAGAATTTAAATGTTTTTGAGAAATCATGGACTATCGCGCTTATTGCAGAGATACTATTCTTGTTAACTAGTATCGTGAAATATGTTCGCACCAAATATTCGCTCGACCTTTTAGACAATTTGTAATCTATACAGTCCTATGTTTTGACGAAATAAAACACATTTAAGTATTTTTCTTGTATTTAATTGTCCACATTTTTGCTTTATATCAATTTATAAATTTCTTTTGTTTTTTGTAATGAAAGTGGTCTTTCTTAGACTATAGTGTTGTACTGAAAGTAGTCCTTCTTGGACTACAATGTTATAATAAAAACAAAATTAACTTTTTTAGACATCCACATACATATGATCATGGCCAAATAAAATATTTAGATGTAATGTAATGTGTGCATAATAAAAATGTAAGGACAGTATGGTAGTAACACACCTAAAAACTAGTGAAAGATATTGATACTTATAACTTATAAGTATTTCAAACCATGTTCAACAGTTAATCAACAATTTATGCACGAAATTTTAAAATTTCATAAAAAAGTTACTGTACGAGATTTATATACTGATTTGGATGAAATTGAAAGATCCAATTCGACACCAACCTTTTGATACCAATTGATACGACATTTATTATGATGAATTGAATCTTTAGAAAGGATAACAAGGGAGGACATGCATGAGTTCTTATTTGTTTAGGTGTAGTGTGTGTTTTCAAAGAAAAAGAGGTATTTCCTTTTTTTGAACGCCAAATGTTATACTATTTTTAATCTTACTCCTAAACTACCCCAATATATAACTAATCCACCAATAATAGAAATTGAATCCCGATCTTCTTCCCAGGAGACAAGAGTCCTACCACCCAGCTAAAGCTTGAATGACTTCCTTTTAACTTTTCTTTTCTTATTTCACTTCCAGTGAATGTTATTGCCAATAGATACAGAAGTCACAAGTAAAATAAATTAAATAAAGCCTATATATATTTCATGTCTAGATTTATTGAATCTAAACATTTAACTATTTTTTATTTTATTGCACAAAGGCCATAGACTATAGATATATCATTAATCTTAGACCTAATAACAAGCATTGCAATTACATGCATGTAACTAATAGCATAAAAACTACAACTTCTATATGCATGAAATACGTTCAATAAACTTCCAAGTCATGAAACTTATATTATAAAATATCAAGAGTTTTCCATTCGTTAACAACTCTATCTTTGATATTTCAGCATTAAGAATTCAATATGACATTTAGTTATGTTTGGTAAAATTAGTTCAAAGTTGGAGCTTGTAACTTGTAACACCCAACTTTTAAACATATGAAATTCTAAAAATATTGCTTAACAGTGTTAAAACATAGCAGAAGCATTTAATAAAACATAACCAATTCCCAATGGAACGGTCATGAAACAAAATCCTTTGGTGTTACAAACTCATATCATAACAATAGTAAAGGAAATCCATACGAAAGGTCCAACAAGGACAATAATTCCAACCTAAATAATTCATCTAAATAAATGCAAGTCAAGCTATGGGTAACTAATGTCTTCTTTATCTAGCCACCATTAAACTAGCTACCTATCCTCGCACATCCTCTATCTTGAACTTCATTTGCTAACCTGAGGAACAACAACATTTCACAAAAACAAGTGTCAGCTAATTAAAGCTGAGTATATCAAGTAACAATCAACATATCAACAAATCACACTTAGGATCGTAATAGTCCTAAATGTGTCTAGCAAACCTCAATCACCACGTTACTCCATTCTCAAAACTTAACATCTCAAATATCAACATTAGGTTATGCCTCAACATTAATTATGTGATTCTGAATCGCACGTGTATACCCTCAATTATCCCTAATTGATATACATATAAGCACACTAGCCTTAAGTAGTGCCATACATCTCGAAAGACACTACCCTTAATTATTGTGGTATACCTCGAAACATACTACCCTCAATCGGTTTGGAACACACTACGCTCAATTAGTGTGGCACATCTCGAAACACACTACCCTCAATTAGTGTGGAACACACTATCCTCAAGTAGTATGGCACATCTTTAAAACACACTAACCTCAAGCTTTAGTGTGGGTTAAGCTTAACACTTTCAACATAGTTTATACGAGTAACAGATCAATGTTTATTGCATGTTTTAGGTTTCCTCGATCCTGACACTTACCTCATTCATTTCAACATTAGGGCCTTATTGTGCATCGTGACATGGCATTCCTATTTGAGTCTAGCTAGTGTACTAGACGTAATAGGCCATTCAACAACAACCAATATAATCAACAACAACATCAAACATCAATAGCAACATATACAATAAGTAACTCGTACGACTTTACATGATCAACATTACAAGTATGCATTTAAGTCCCCCATAACCTTAACCTTCTGTATAACTCCTCGAACCCAACATACGTATGAAAGTTTATATAAAAGGTTATTACTCAATTAAAATGTTTGGTTGTGTCCCTCTTGTGGCAGTAGTTATCTTACCTTGAATGAGTTCACAAACAATCACATCTAGTTTACAAGATACGAATGACATATAAGACAAACGAATCAACAAGACACTCTTCATATCATATATAAAGGTAATTGATGTCACATTGATGGTATGAAAGCAACAATCAACCTCATATAGGCATAACAACTCATCGAGTCACATTAACAGCACAAAATCAACATAATTCGGTTCCATGATTGATTATGCAATCCTAGGTTCAAATCCAACAACCGAAAATATCAACCACAAGTTGTAGCATTCAAACAACTCTTATTGTTCAATGCTTAGCATCGAAACAACATGGACTCACACAAAAAACTTCACAACAAAGTCTAAACGAATTCAACACGACAAATATGTCAAAATCCATGATTTTATAAATCCTTTACTCAATCGTTCGACAAGACCAATTTGATGATATAAAATCATATATTGCGTCCTCGTGGGTGTTGCAACATAATAGGTCATCAATTTGACCTAATAACGTCAATTTCGTTAACCAATTTTTGATCCAACAACCCTAAACAACACCCGAGCCTATAAACACATTTACAAGAACCGGAAAAGAGATTAAAATAGGGATGATTTCTACCTTAGACCTGCTCTCGACAAATGAGATGATCAACCACTCAAAATGACAACAATTCGTCTCCAAAGAAATGACTAGGGAATTAGGGTGACTGCTAAATGATGTTTGTAACTGATTTGCCAAGCCCTAACCCCTTTCCATAATATTTCTAGTTTCCAAATTCGACACTTAGACCCCTCAAGTTCATTAACGATACATTAACCGCAATTATCATCTAACGTGAATACTAAACGTCCTACAAACACATTTCATAAATATTTATAACACATTAACATCACATTTACATCTTAATTTCAACACATATAGCTACATTAAACATCATTTAAATGACTATAACTAAGGCACACAACAATGCTAACATGAAACGTCATTTGACTAACGATTAAGTAACCGATACGAGAAAAACGATTTAGGATGTTACATAGCTCGTAGCTAAAACTTATTTTTTGAAATGGAAGCTGAAACTTATATTTTTGTAGAAGTATGTGACAAAATAGTTGGAGTTGGATCTTAAAAGTATAACAAAAGATGCGTCAGTTCCTCGATCCAATGCCCCTGCTCTAGCTACTTCATCCTCGGATCACCTAAAAAGTATACTAAAATGTGTCAATACGAGGTTGGTGAGTTCGTAGGTTTTTGTACAAAAGAACTAGTAATGAACATGAAAACATGTGGATTCTTTATGAACATAAAGGTTTGTACAATATATATAGGAGCATAGAGTTACATACCAAATGTCTCGATTAGACAATTAAGCACGCAATCTCATATAATGTACCTATTACACATACGGTCGGGATTAGTACCAGGAACGCATCCCAAGGCACTAATGAACGGATCCCATTTACACGAACCGACTTAGTAACAAGTAACGAACATGAACAAGTAACTCTAAAAGAACAACTCAATGAACAATATATATTGCACGAAATAAAACAGAAATTGACAATCTGTTAGAAAAACATTTGTATACTTTTCACCCCGAAGCACGTAAAAGAGGGGCTACGAAACACTAGACCGAGACTTTAACAAATCATTTTACGAATGAATGAACGACAATTGATATTCTTTTATTTAGAACGATAGGATTCGAGATAAACAACAACTCTAAAGATCTATGAGTTCGACGACATATTTTAAATGTGCAAATTACAAACGTATTATGGACTTTATTGACACAAATTAAGTAATTAATTTTTTATATATTTTTTTAGTAATCAAAACATAATTAAGTAATTGATATTTTATTGACACAAATACATGTGATTAAAATATTAGTTGTTAGGTTGATTCTCATTTTTTATTCACTTGCGTACGGCTATTTAAGACAGTCACAATGCCTCTCTATAAATACACACATACTCCAGCTCTAGATTATCATCACAAAATTTTAATCAACATAAGAATGTAAGTCCATATAAAACATGGCTGCTAAACAAGTAGAGGCTATTCGCCCAGCTGCAAACTATGAATATCATCCAAGCCTTTGGGGAGATCAGTTTCTACACTATGATGAGGTAATTAATTCATGATACCCTTTATTTGCATCCAAATTTTTAGTCATCAGATTTATTAACTAATTAATTCTAACTAATAATTTACATCTTCTATTCGACTTGCAATGACTTCATGTAATTAGCGAGAGGATGAGCACGTTGAGGTAGATCAACAAATCGAAATTTTGAAGGAAGAAACACGAAAAGAAATACTTGCAAGTTTGGATGATCCAGCAAAACATACAAATTTGCTGAAGCTGATTGATGTTATCCAACGTCTCGGTATAGCCTACTATTTTGAACATGAGATT